>OY757911.1:75499816-75727316 GCA_963585895.1 Sepioteuthis lessoniana | reverse complement strand
GCACTTATTATGGCAGAGCAAATTCTTAGCATCCTTTATAGTAACTTGAATGTATGTTATGGGAAGTGATTCCTTAGCAGTGTATATAAATGTGTAAACAAGCCTTGCTTATTCTTAGGCAGTTTATTTCAAACTTTATAATCAATTTTATTGATCAGAGAGGGCCTAGTCATAATTTGCAAAATTCCCTGATATTCCTTTGATTTTAGATAATTTGTACACAATTTTAAGTTGTGTTTCAAATCATTATCTTGTTGCAAAACAAAATTTTATCCAATGATTTAGAATTGTATGCCTGATCAGTATTGAATGATAATTTTCCTTTTACATAATACTTTTCATTTGAACAAATTCTCCTGCAATCTCACCTTCAAAACATCCTCGAACAACCATACTTAACTGTTGGCACAAGACAATTTTCACTCATTTATTTGGAAGGAGTTCATTTGACAAACACTGTTCATTTACTTCCATGAAGCACAAATTTGAAATAATCAGCTCATTATATCTTAGTTCAATCCTTGTGCTGCTGTGCACATTGCATTCTTATTTTTCTCTTTTAATAATCCTTTTTTAATAATCCTTAATCCTTAAAGCCCAACAGAAACAAGGCTTATCTTAACAGTTATAACAAATATCAGATGTGCCTATTCTCCACAATTGATATTACTTTAGGTATTCCATATCTTTTTCTATCAACAATTGCAAGAAATAATGCACCCCATTTTTTGATATCTGTTTTATTCTGCTTGGATTATTTGTTCGATACTAATCTGTTTAATTTGGGGACTTTTTAAGAGTTTCTGGTAATTGATTTCAATCACACATTAATCTTGATCGAATTGAACTTCAATCAAACTATGAAGTGGAAAGATTTATAAATTTCTGCTCTATAGTTCAGAAAAAAATATCATGTAACAAAATTTCCAAAATTTATGATGCTAGCAAGAAAATTGTTTTAATTTTATATAATAGTTTCTATGTATACAATAGGTTAATTTATTTACCAAAATATGTAAAATTATCCTTTCTTATGAACTTAGAGAAACAGTTCAGGGTGGTCTCAAACTTGGCTAATAATAATAATAATAATAATAATGTGTGTGTGTGTGTGTGTGTGTGTGTGTGTGTGTGTGTGTGTGTGTGTGTGTGTGTGTGTGTGTGTGTGTGTGTGTGTGTGATGACTTGAAATTTCCCTTCATGGAAAGAAAAAAAAAAATATGCTCTATGATTTCCTATTAAAATTTTAACAATGAATTCAGTATATTTGAATATTTTATGATCAAAATATTTCTTTATTCCTTTATCTGTTCAGAAATATAAAATATTACAATCAACCATCTAATCTATTGATTGTATATATCTGTTACAGCTTCACTGGTATGGAATCCCTTAATGCTAAAATCACTGGTAGATGTGAACTTTTTCAAACAGAAATACAAAGAAGAAAAGATTTCTGAAAATGTTAAGCCAAGCAAGTACAATGATGAATCGTGAGATGGCAATTTTCCATTTGAAATCTTCAGGTCAGTTTGGATAAGATTCAGAAAAATGGTAGGCATTTAGAAACTTCAATGCAAACATCAAAGAAATTTATATAAAAAAACAACCCACTTCCTTCTGATCATTTAAGATATATGCTGTTTTGTATTATCATTATGACTCTGCATGTTTTTATACCATTATTAACTTGTGGTCTTCGCTGAGTTGGAGAGCAAGGCTCCTCATTTTCCCAGGAATTTTGTCACACTTCTAGCTGATCACAGGAGTCTATATCCTTTCACTGATCTTCAACTCTTGCAGTCACTTTTTCAAGTCCTTTTAGATTGTTCTTAGAGCTCTGACTATGTATGTATTTCCCAACCCCTCTGCATTAGTAGGGTTTGACACAAGGTCATTTTTTAAGTAGAGTTAAACAGGTTTCAATTCAGAGTTTTCCTTTTCCTAGATTGGTTACTTAACTAAGACTAAAGAGCATGTCTGCCCTACTATTTACCCATAACTGGAAGGAAGATTATTGAATTCATACCTTTCCCAAGAGTATTAATGCTATGTGAAATGCAATCAACCTCGTCCCAGATTTGAACTCGTGTCGACATGTCCATTTCCTATGACAGTAACTATAGTATTACAGTCACTTTTTATTTTTTGTTATCTCAAATACATACATCAATATTCATGCTAAACTTTACAATGCCATTGTCTGAATTCTTTCTCCGCTCTCTAGTAATCTCTTTGGGACTATCTCCAGTGATTATAGAGACAGCTATTACCTTTGTATTCAACTATTTCCTTCATTCTCATGAATTATTTAAATAAATGTGTTTAGGTATTATCATTACAACACAAATATTTATTCTAACCTGTGTTCCCATCTTTGTTCAAGCCAAAACATTTTTGGCTGTTTTACTCACCAGTCCTCGTTAGGAGCCTGTCAAATCTAGCAACCATTTAAGAAATGTGAACCAAGCTCTTTCTTCAAGGTGCAACATAAAAAAAACTGTTATCTATAGAGAGATTATGAAATCAATTACAGCTATTAATATGTGAAAATACAAAGGAGTGGATAGAAAACAGCTCAAGAGAATTTGGTGACTAAAAGAGTCAGCATACATACTAGGCTTGAGAAAGATATGAATCAATCTCCTTCCCTAAAGTGCTTGGTAAATTGGGTTCTTTAGCTTTGCTAAAAGAGAAGGACAACTTTGAGCTTAAACAAGCTATACTCTGCTTAAAAAATGACCTTGCATCATATCTTTCACATAGCAGAAAATATGGGTAAATGGGTGAATATGTTGTAGGCTTTGATAAAAATCCTTAGAAAGCCTAACATAAAGTTAAATGCCAAATAGGAGTCTTTGATTAGAAGGTAACTGTTAAATTTTAAGCCTCCAAAATTCCGATGTTTTATTATTCTGAAGGACAAATGTAGTGTTTCTTAAAGTGGTTTCCATAGAACCCCAGAGTTTCATGAAAACTTCTGGGGTTCTATGAGGAAAGGTGACTTTAAATAATATCTAATTTGAAATATATAAACAATAGTTGTCATTTTTAAAAATTTTCTTTTTCTAAATTGAATGAATCCTGTTTATCTTTGTAATGAAAAGACATTAACAAATTGCAGTCAAAAGATAATATCTCATATTAATCTGATTTTTATAGCTTTTCACAAAATTGCAAATTTGTAACTAAAATAAAATTGCTTTTCATTCTAATTTTTTATTTATTTCACATATTTTTATATGAATTAATTTTTGTCTTTAAGATATTTTTCAAATAATTTTTGCCACTTTCAATGTCTTATTGAAATTAGCTCGGCAGGATTTGTCAGTAAAAAATATCTGTTCCACGATTTTGAGGAAACCATATAAGGGTTCTGTAACAAAATAAGTTTGCTTACTCCTGACCTGGTAGATCTAAGAACTGGTAAAATGTATGCAGTTAGATGGAGACTATAAGTTCAATCCATAGATCAGTTAAAGAAATCTATAACCTCTGGTTCAATGGAAGAAGCAGGAAAAAATTCCAAGAATGAATTAACTAAGAAGAAGTAATCGACAATGGAATAAAAGAAATTTTGAATAAAGAGTTTTGTTACAATATTCCAGATGTGCAATTGTCTTAAAGATATAAAAATGAATTATTATAGAAAAAAAAAGAATATCTAAAGTGGATTCAAATTTAATGAATGTTCATTCTTGTTGGCACAAAATTTATCCAGATAAGAAGTTGACAAAATAGATGACACTTGACAGATGACATCAAAAAATAGTATTGACAATGAAAACGCATCATTGTCGCTGAGAGAATGAAAATTTTTTTTATATAAGTTTTCTTTTTATTTTCTATATAATTGTTTTTCATCATTTTAATTATTCTTATTTTTTTCTATTTTGAAAGAATCTATACAGAATTTCTTTATAGCAGAACATAATTTAATTTAATGCATTGTCTTCTATGTACCTTTATACTTCACTTTACAAATTACTGGTTGTATCCCTGTACGTCATTCATCTCTCATTAATTCAAATATGTATCCATTTGTATTTTAACAATATATATCTGCCTTTAGTAAGTTACCTCATGCAATTCCTCTAAGGCATCTTTCCATTTGTCTGAATAATTAAACACAGAAACTATTGAATAAAATATTCAGAGATGAATAATTTTTAATTGATAATCCTACAACAAAATCAACAGGAAAAGATTTTACTATAAAAATGAATTGGAAATTATTTATTATAAAAATGTAATGAAAATGATTTTATATAAAAATTAATTGATTTTATTTTACTATAATAAAGTATTATCAATTGTTTTTAGCATAAAAGTGCACTGGAAATGATTTTCAGTTTGGTTTCTATGTTTAATGGCATATCAACCTTTGTGAGTTATTTAATGCCAAAGTCATCCTTTGAGAAGGAAAGTAGAGGTGCTATTTAACCAAAAGCTGGATGGAAATGATTCTGATATAAAAATCATTTGGATTTTAATTTACTATAAAAATACACAGGAAATGATTTTCATATAAAAATTCATTATGAATTGTTTTTAGTATAAAAGTACTAGGGAATTGATTTGACTACTGAAATGCACAGGAAATGATTTTTATTATAAAAATGTACTGGAAATTATTTTTTTAAGACTTGCTTTTTTCTATTCTATTGTAAGTTTGTACTGAAATGTCCATCTGAATCACACAGACTGCTATTTTTACTTTTACTTTTAGGATTGCTTGCTTCTATACCATAATAAAATAAGACTGAAATACATTATCGCTGTAAAAGTATTCCTGTTAATTGAATTGAAGTATATTATCAGTTTGAAGAACTAGTGGGAAAAAGGTCATGTTAATAAAAGAATGAACCAGAATATAATAAACTCATTATCTGAAGATTGATATTTTATCAAGGAAGAAGACACATAAGTTGCTTATATTCAATAACAAATAATTTTATTTAGTATATAATATGAATGATAAGAAAGGGAAGGTAATGAAAGAGATATGTGAATAGTTGAATTCAAATAGTGTCACAAAGAGTTGTGAATGATTTGTCTAGAGGTGAGATAAGAATTATAGAAGGTTCTTGTAAATAAATCACTTAAAAAGATGTGGATTTTTATTGTTCTTCCAAAGATTTGTATAAAAAAATTGACAAGATTAGTCAATGCTTTTGTTACTTTGCCCAAAAGCATTTTCAAGGAAGAACAGTATGTGTACAAAAAATTTTATTTATTTTTGCTTCGTCATGGCAGTTTTTGGCTTTGTTTTTTTGTTTGTATTTTTGCTTTGCTTTTTTTAGTGCTTATATAGGGATTCTGCGTCTTGTTAATGAGAAAGGAGATATTTAACATCTGCAAAAAACAAAAACATGACTATAGCTTTAAGGCAATCTGGAGAGCCATAACCCACACAACCTTCTGTCACTCCATGCAAGCTGGAATGGGAGTTGGTACTCAGCAGGCTTTACTTTTATGTCTAACTGGTCTGGGGTTCTATTGCAACAAGGTTAATTTTGTAACTTGTGATCAAAATCTTTGAGTAAGAGTAGAAAATTGAATATTCTGCACTTACCATCACATTAAAACTTATTATCATCAAATCACTATATATTATTCATGCAGTTAAACTGACTTTGTATATACCTGCACCTGTGCATAAATAATTTTCTTGTATTTATTCCATAAATGAGATGGGGGTGAAAAAAAGCTGCTGATATTGTCAGCAACAATTGCTCATAAAGAAAAGATATTTTCAGCTTTTTCTTCATAGAATTCTTTCACTTATTTTTGGCACTATGTCCTGACTTATGGAATTGTTTCAAATCTCAATTCATTACCATTGTAAAACACGAACCAAAATTCTTAGATAATGTTCTGTTGTTGGTGTCAGAACTTTCCGTTTAGTCTAAAGCAAGGCTACATTCTCTGCACCAATTTTATAATGGTTGCCTTTGCTGATCTGAACTTCCAACATACCCTACCAATCACAACCTTTCCTTTTACCATCTTCTTACACAGCCTACACAAATGAGTTTTACTTAAGCCACTCACTTGTTCAGTACTAAAACAATAAGCTTTTGGAAATGCCCAAGTCTTCCAGAGGCATCGATGAAACAACTTTGATGGTTCAATACAATTTCTTCACAGAACATGTCTGCCCATTCCAAAGACACAAGTATGGAATTATTCAAGCAAAGTCAAATCAATTACTTCTTTTCTTTTCTTTTTTTTTCTCTTTCTTTTTTCACTTGAATTATACATTTGCTCACTGCTTTTAATGTTATTATATATTTCCATGCGCCTCCATTAATGTAAGTAAATAAGCCATGCTAAGAATATGTGAGGCTCTGTGAAGAAAACTGTTAAGTCTTTACAGCATTGGTCAATAAGAGTAGAAAAGTAGATAATTAAATAGATTGGGGTAGAAGAAAGACAAAGTTTAGGAAAAGTTCTTAATCATTGGATGAAAAAAGAAAACTTCTTAGAAATTCATACCCAGTAAGTCCTTTTTGTTTTCAGCTTGTTTTATTTTATGCTTGTTCAGTTGATTTTATTAAATTCATCTGCATAGTGGTTTTATAAGTTCTTAAGTGAAAAGATATTAAGAGAAATACCAACTTAAAATGAACAGAATATATCTTATAAATATCATTATACTTTATGGCAGTTTTTTTTGTTATGAAAATATTAATTAATTTTCTTGTGTTTAATCTTCTTGGAACATAAAGATGATATTGATCAACTACAGAAAAACAAACTAATTCTTTCACTGCTGTGTGTGACTATAGTCAAATTTTTAGAACAATCTCACTCATTTGCTGTGGCTTAGAACATGCCAACTGCTGAAGGAAAAACACCTGTCCTGCCTAAAAGAAGGTGTCTTCTTGTGTATGATACTAAACTTTATCTGGTGGTGAGGTTCTTGTTCTGAAGCTTCAGAGAGTGTGTAGTCAAGCTTCTTTTGATATTACTTCAAGGTCTACTCTGATCTCAAGAGATAGTACTTGTCAGGAGTCAAGTAGATCTCTGTGTGATAATAAAGTGTTTACTTATTTGAAGTAATTATGATGATACTTAATACCATATATGATCGGAAACTATAATTGTTTAACTGACTTTGGCAAAAAATAACCCAACAATGGTTGATAGCCTAGTCAACTGCTGTATACATGGAAGAAATACAACAACACCGATGTATAAAAATATAATCTGCTTCTTTTCTTTTCTTTTTATAACCTGAAATGTACATATGGGTATAGTAAGAGAGTGTCAGAAATTGCTGAAATGCACATATACACAGGGGTGATGGCGTGGTTTTTCTATGAAACTTTACTGCCTTTCTGCTTCATTCTGCTTTGGTCAAAATCTCCTCTGGTTTATATAATTTTCCAGATGCTCACACAGTCCTCATGGCCATACATTCTGCCTACGTGTTGCACATTGACATTCCACTTGTCTAGCATGCCATCCAAACAACTTCCATGGCACTTCTGCTGAGGAAATAACTTCATCCTGTTTACTTTACAAAACAGGTGCACTTCCTGTTGTTTTTCTGCTTCCAGTGTCTGACTCTTCTATTATGCCACTCACTCAGTTTACTGGGGATTTCCACTGGGGCATCTGTGTCCTGTTTACTTTAGGAAACAGGTCTATTTCCTGTTATGCCACCCATGCTATTTACACTGCATTTCAAAAAGGGGTCTTTAAACCAATATTCAACACAAATGATTATCTTGCACTGTGCCATATGCCAATGCAATCAGATTTTATACAATGTTCCATTTATTGGTCTGTATTTTCCACCGACATAGGGATTTGGCCAGGAAGATTCTTGTTATTTTGACACCTAATTGGACTGTTTTTACATCTTTTATTTTCAGTCTGTTACCACAGAAACTTGCTTTATCAAAATAGAAATGGTTGGAAAGGGACAATCTTTGCTACTTTTTAAGATACCTCATTGTCAGATATGTTTATTTTTCATTGTTTCAATATTAACTCATAACATTTACATTGACGATGATCATTTTATGATGATTTAAAGGCTCTAAAGTAAGTTTGATGAAAAAGGTAGCACTCAGAGTAGATAATAATAGCAAAAGAGTTGACACTATAGTCTAAAATATGAATATGAAGACATCCAAAGATAATTATTCTCTTATGCAAACTTTCCTTAATTTTTATTACAATTTTGTAAAGATTGATGAAAAATAATACCTAATAATAACCATATTGAGCACATAATTTTTTCTAAAAATATTAAATGTTATATCATATTTATAAAAAAAGAGGTTTTATTTAAAAAATCGGGGATATTTTATATATATTTATATAGACATATAAAATCTCCCTTATGAAAACTTGGTAGATTACTTTTGGCTCTTTAAGTATTCTAATTTCATTTTACTTAGTGTATTGAGCACTTTTAGTTCTCAGTTTAGGTAATTCTGTCAGCATTTTTTTCTTTTTTGCTCAGTTTTGTGCGGCTAGTTAATCATCTTCAAGAAGTACAAATGCTTTTACTTTATTCATTTTTTATTGAAATTTCTTTTCCTAGAGATCAGTTTGTATACTATGTTTTTATTTACAAATTGTATCACCTGGTTTTTTTTCACATCATCAGTATTATAGAATATGTACAAAAATAAAAACATAATACATATATATATATATACATATATATATATACACACACATATATGAATAAAAAATCACTAATTAGTAGGAATAGCTAAATAATGTTTCATGGAAAGATAATTTTCTTCTAAACCAAATATACCAGAATTTTATTTTTTCTCATATATAAATATATATATATATATATATATATATATATATATGTATATATATATATATATATAATTGGAAGAAAATCTCAGCAGACTCTCATTTGGGTATTATAAATCTATTTCAGCTGGTCATTCCATATGAGAAACCAACCTCTCCAGATAGCCATCACATAATGGAGAGATAAAATTATACAAATATCCTTTAAATGGATTTTTAATATATGGAAAGAAAGAAAGAAAGAAGGGGGAACAAAAAGATAGGGGCTAGAAGTGGGTGTCAAAACTGAAAGTAATGTTTGGTGTCATGTATTACAATGTATCTAAAAAAAAAAATTTTTACCAGATTCACAAGACCTTCTCAATAAATTAACCTATTTAATTTTAAGAAAAATCTATCCATTTAATTATTTATTTATTTGTTAAGGAAAATGTGGCAATAAATACTATTACTAAGATCAAACTTATCTCTAGTTGAAAAAAATGTTTTTCAGGGATATCATCTGATTTCTATTTAAGATTAGTTAATGTCTTGATATTCTTATACATGAATACTGCCATTCTAATTGCCATTAAAATATAAATATCATTCTAACTATTAATCATTGATAATTACATCACTAACACACACACACACACACACACTGAATAACTAATTTTGTCATGTCAGGATATTCTGTCAATTTGCACCAGACAGAATACATAAAAACTATCAAGTTGAACAATATGCTTACAATAAACAGTCTAAGACTCTGCACCATACAAAAGGGAAGTATTAATAATAGTCTATAAAAGATATATCATGAGAGTTCTACACTGTTATACAGCCTTCCAAACGCAGATCTCTTCTTGCTTTTGTCCATCTTTGTCATACTGGTCACAGTAAATCCTAAATATGTACAACAGTCGATTTCAATGTAAGTGGAGAGAAATATAATTGCTTTATTAAGACGAATTTTTACTTTGTTTAACCTGCAATAATCATTCCGTGATTATGAATGACTATATTTGTATGAAAGCTCAAAACACTCTCAAACTATTGTTCTCTCTTGACTGATGCTATCAAGAAGAGATATTTTTAAAAAAGTTATTTTATTAAAATGCTGACGTATTCTAAGTAGATTGAGATCAAAGCAGCCTAGTCACTGCTGGGTGTTTTTGATGCCAACATTTCTCAAGTGCTTTGTGAAATGATGCCAATGATGGCTTGGGGTTAGATGATTTGGGTAAGAAGTTCTTTTTAATATGAGTCATTATAATGGTGCTGTATTTTATTTATTATTATATTGGCTGAATGCAAAATATATTGGCTGAATGCATATGCCTACCATAATCAATTTAACATTTTACTTACACAGTGTATGGAAATTCCAGAACCCTTTGTATTTTAGGAATATAATATAAATTCATACTATATAATAACACAGAAAAAAAAACTTTTATTTACCCTTGAAATGTAAGAAAAAAATCAATACTATTTCTTTCTTAAGCATACAATATCACCCATTAACAATAGACCATATGTCATGTTGTATACTCATCTTCTGATTCATTCAGAAATACACATATATATACTCATTTGCCGTATCATAACGACTCAATAATAGTAAAGACAGACGCACACAGAAAGACGCATGGAGAAAGGACGCAAGAAGACTTCTTTTAAAATATATTTACCTCTCACTTTATTTGTAAGCTTTGAAAAGGGTTACTCCAGGTTGCATGTGAGAGGGTACTGGAGACCGAAAATAAACTTCATATTTTGACCCCACTGTTATGACCGTCACGTTGTGTCTTTCTTGTTCTCCTGATGTTGGAGTCTACTCCATCGGGGCTTTCCGAGGGCCCCCTCGGTCGGGTGTGGCCTTCCCTACCACATCTGGTCTCTAGCTGTCTGGAATTCTGCTGGCAACTGCTCGGGGACCCAAACTCAACTGAGTTAAATTATAACTCAACGCCCACACGATCGCCTACTGGATCTTTGAATCGGATGTTTAATCGTCATCAAGCGGAAATAACTGTCATGCAGTTCAGAAGTTACTCTCTTCCGGTGCATCACGGTAGTGGCACAATGGGACCTTCACCTTTTCCCATATCATAAGCCTTAATCCGCCCACGCGATCTCTTTTGATGACTGGCCATTGGAATGTGTCACTTCCTTCCGGTGTATCACCTTGGAATAGCATTTTTGGGCTGGGTCGAAGGTCAAAATATAACAGTCAGACTAAGCTTTTAAATACAATATCACCTATAAATAAGAACATCCTATTCATTTTGTTTTTAAAGTTAAATTTCCTCTGAGCCAAAGATACTAGGATTTTATTTTTCATGAAACATACAAAACAGATATTTGTATCTGTAGAACTGGAATTCAGTGAGCAAAAATATGTGTATTAGTACTCTCCTGATTTATGCAATTTTCTAATTTGGTCACTGAGTTTTAATGCAGTAAAAAATACCTAATAATATTGATTTTGATTGTCTAATTTCTATACGAAATAATAAAGTCCTGGTCATTTGGTTTAGAAGAAAATTAACATTTTATTAAAGAATCGGTTTGGTTTGGTTTGGTTTCATTATTTAAAGGCATATCAACCTTTGTAGGTTATTTAATGCCAAATCCATCCTTCTAGAACAACAATAGAGGTACTATTTAAGCAATAGCTGGGAGGATAAGAGAGCTCATACTTTTCCCAAGGGTATTTGTCTGAAAGTGAGCGTAGTAGCGCAAGGGGTGTTCAAACTCGCTTACTATGATTCCGCAGTCCATTACTTTAACCATTACATCATGAGGACACCCCCCTAAAGAATGGGGCATGGTATGCTGTATTTTAATTTTTGAAAAAATCAGCAAACTATTATTTTTGTAAATTCGTCTCCTTTCCTTACTTAAGCAAAAAGGGTTAAGAGTTGCTCAGTGCTCGGAGAGCATTGGTGGAGCTGAGATATTTTTTACAGTCCACTAAGAGGTTTGTTTGCTATGGCAGTACCAAACTAAACTGATCTTGTGTCACATTTCAGCAATGTCTGGAGTTTGACAAATTCCCATTCTGTTATGCCGGCTGAACAATTTTGGAGTGGCCGAGTGAACTGAGGCAGCAGAATACACCGACTGTATGGGGCCAACTCTCCTTGATTAGAGTAATTAGAAAACTCAGTATATATAATTGGTGTTACACTATCTAGTTCACATGCAGTGAACACTGCTCCAAGCCACATTCAATAATGGATTACCAAACCAACTGAAATTCTGCAGTCACAAGAAAAATTTAAATTACCTCCTCACATGCCTCATGATTCAAAGTATTTGCTTTACACACACACACACACACACACACATATATATATATATATAAAATAGGTGATTAAACAAATCATTCAAAAACTTTTTAACCAAGTAAGTACACAGATATTAGCTAATATATCATCATCATCATGTCGTGCCGCCAGCACGGATATCTCTGACCCTCTCTCGCCACTTCTCCCTATCATTCATCGCCTCCGGCAGGTCTTCAGGGTTACATCCTGTGTCCTCACATAGTTGCTGTATGTAAGTTCGTGCTGGTCGTCCTGCTTTTGCACATCCATATGTAGGGGTCCACAGGAGTACATCGCTTATGAGCTCGTCCTTGCTTCTCCAGCAGTGTCCCACGTGTCTGGTTCGTCTAACTTGTATAGTTTTCGTTATGGGGGGCAAGTGTCCGTATAGTTGGTGTCTTGTGGGGTGTTGTCGCCAGGACTTGTTCAATATTGCTTTCAACATTCTTGTGTAATTTCCGTCTAGTTTTTTCTCCAGCCGTTTAGTTAGCGTCCATGTAGTGCATCCATATAGCAGTATCGACACGACTGCTGCCTGGAAGAAACTGCGTTTCATTTTATCAGTTAGGTCTGATTTCCATATGATCGAGAGCCTATCGATAGCCGTCCATGCCTTCGTCAGTCGTGAGTCGATGTCTTTTTCGGTTGATGAGATGCTACTTCCTAGGTAGGTGAATTTGTCTACTAGTTTCAGAGAGGCTCCGTCTAGAGTGGCAATGTTGCCCGTTTGGTTGTAACACATATATTCAGTTTTGAGTGCATTGACATGGTGGCCAATGACAGCTGCGGCTCGTTCCAGACTATGCAGTAGTGTCTCTGCTTGATTAGGCGTATTCTACAGTAACGCCAAGTCATCAGTGTAGTCGGCGTCCATGATTGTTTTTGCGGGGTACCTTTTGCTTCTTCTTTTAGTCAGTTCGAAGCCATTTTCTCTGATTTTGTCGATCGAAGTCCTAAGCACATAGTCTAGACAGATGATAAAGAGGTACGGGGCTAGTGTGTCTCCTTGTAGTACTCCTGCAACAATGTCGAAGTATTCCATGTCTCCATCTGGTGAACGTACTTTCACTTTGGTGTTTCTGTAGAGAATCATTATCGCTGCTTTGGTTTCTTTTGGTTGGCCGTATGCTAGTAGGATTTGCTCCATCTTCCCTCTGTGTATGGAATTGGAGGCCTTGGTAAAGTCGACAAATAGTAATGTCGCCTGTAAGTTTTTTTGCCCGAACGCCTTCAAGGATTCTACGGATGGTCAGTATTTGTGAGGTTGTGGATCTCTTTCTCCGGAAGCCATTTTGGTTTTTCCTAAGGATGTTGTCTATTTTGGGTTCTATGCGGTTTCGTGGTAGGGCATTGTAGATTTTGGCTGCTATGGATGTAAGTGTTATCCCTCGGTAGTTCTTGGCTAGTCCGAGGTCGCCTTTTTTAGGGAAAGGAATGATGCATCCCTTCGTCCATCTTTCTATCCTATACATATATATATATATATATATATAATATCCAAAGAAGTTTAGTTGGGAATGAATCTATTTGGGAATATATAAGAAGATTCTTATAAATCACCAGTACTCATTCAATAATTGATGTTACCTTTGCCAGGAAGAAAAGTAAGCAACATTTGACACAAAATTAACTATTAAATAAACATGACGAACTCATATTTAAATGCCACCATAAAAATAGATTTAAACTTATATGAAAAAGGTTAATTACAGAAAAATTGATAGTGGTAACAATTTAGTAGATAAAGTTGGCAACTGAAGTCAAGAGCAACCAAAAAGCTCTCTTTTCCTAAGCTACAACACCTTTCCCTAGATTGCTCCACTTTACCTTTGCTGTCTACCTTATAATGCTCAGTGTTAAGCCAGGCGGCATCAAGTACCAGGTGCTGCCCTGATAGCCAACATGGGGGACACAATCATCATGCTGCTCTGTTTTCAGGTACATGAACAATGACCAAAGTAATCACACAAACCACAGATGCCAACAAAAAACATGGACTAGGGAAGACAACAAACTGGCACGTCACTTTTATTTTAGGAACAATCATACACAAAGAGGGTATCGGAAAAGGATGATAGATATTTAGGAAGAATGCGCTAGTTTTCAGACAACAAGCCCTTGATTCGTTGACCAAGTTAGAATGATAATAAAGAAAGGTTGGTTTTCTGAATTTGAAATAATGGAAATACACCAGAAAATAAATAGGAAATCAGGACAATAAGATACAAATACAATAACTGACAAACTAAATACTGGAAAACAAGAACACTCTAATCGAAAGGAACTGCAAATTAATAACAATCAAAACACCACACATCCAAATCACAGAACAAATACAATTAGAAGAATTGAATTTTGAAAATGTAAAGAGAACTATACCTGAAAAAGACTATATTACCATCATTAAAAAAACAAGACTGGAGGACAGTCAAAGCAGAAACTGAAAAAAATAAACAAATTAACAAATATCTCAACGAAAAACATCACGGGATTAAACGAATTAATTTATGCAGGAGCTTAATTAGTCCGTGAAAAAAACGGGGTTCTCCTAAAAAACGCGAACAGAAACACAAAGCCCGGTTGAGAAATTCGAATGGAAATGCAATTAAGAAATCAACAACAACAAACAAAAATGATAAAATAAAAGAAAAACGCTGGAACATTTTGCGTCTAAAAGGAAAAGTAATACAACTAAAACAGACAATATAACTCGGGGAAATAAACTAGAAGGTACTCCCCAAATAAGAAAGACTAAAAAGATATCAAGACAGAGTAAAACAATACAGACAAAACTAGACATTCCAAAACAATGAAAAAAATTCTCCTAGCAAGTGGGTGAAAATTACACAAAGACAAACCAACAGCTTGATAATAAGGAAACAAAATAATTTTGGAGCAAAATCTGGCAACCAAGAGAACATAACAGAAAAGCCAAATGGATAATCAACATGGGAAGATAGTTAGAAGGACTCGAAGAAAGACCAAAGGCGAAAATACACATTGATTCATTCAGAGCATCACTGAAAAAATACCAAGTTGGAAAACTCCAAGCCATGATGGCATACATTGATTCTGGCTCAAAAAATTCACTTCCATCCATGAAAATCAAGCTAATGAAACGAATAGATGCTTAGAAAAAGCAGATGTACTCGAATGAATGCTAAAATTGACCTAGAAAGACCCCCCCCCCCAAGGAACCGCCCCAAACAACTACAGACCAATAACCTGCCTGCCTGTGATGTGGAAAATTCTAACGGCACAATTAAGGGATGAGATTTACTACTCGTTAATCCCCAAGGAACAGAAAGGATGCCACAAGGGAACCAGGGGAACAGGAGAGGTACTCTACATTGATTAACACATCCTTTTTGAGAACAAAATAAGTTGGATGGATTAAAGAAAATTAAAAGGGGTAAAATAAAATTTGTAGGAATGTGAGTGACACTAAAGCCAAGTTTAGTATTTAATTGTATTGTGTTTTTAGGGGGCTTTAGTGTGCAATATTAAACGATAACTTAAACAGTAAGTTTAAACAGTAAGTTCCGCAGCTTTGTAGTTTGGATACTGGTTCAAAAAGATAACACAGGCAATAAAGTTTTAAAAGGAATTTTATACACAGAAACAAAAAAGAAAGGGATAGAAAAGATAAAGTGTTGCAAATTTTAATACTATTTGCTTGAACTTATCAGAGAGTGTCCTGGAAACAGAGTTCTTTGAATTTGGGTATTTTCTTTTCATAGTTTGTTTTGTAGAAATGTTTTAAAGTTTTTTGAATTTGAGTATTTTTCTTTTCTTTCTTTATTTTTCTTTTGTTGAAATGTTTCAGAGTACTTTGAATTTGAGTGTTTTTCATTTTTTTTTTTTTTTTTTTTTTTTTTGTAGAAATGTTTCAGAGTTCATTTAATTACGAGTTTTCTTTAAAGTTCTTTTTAGCAGAATTCGATTGAATTTTCTTTCAGTTGTTTAACTTGGTAGAATTTGAGTTGTCGACTTTTGTTTAATTTTACTTTTATTTCTTGGGATGCTGCATTCAAGAAGTGAGTAACGAAACCCACCTGCTAGCTTAAGTTTTTCGAGCTATCAGTTCGGTCCCCGAATTCGTACTAAAGGTCAATTAGAAGTTATCGAGAAAAAGAGGGAGTTACTTTTTGGTGCCGCATAGTCTGGGCTTACTTTCCCTTCTCCTCTCCGGCCAAATCAAGTTCGCACGTGGTCGCTTTGATTTTTTTCCTTAGAAATAATTTTTTATTGGATTGACTTCAAAAAGGCAAATAGTTTTGTCCCGTAAAGCTGTAAAGTTATTAAGTGAAATTGACTGTAGAAGGAATAAGCTTAGTCGAGGTAAAGATGCAGAGTGGTATATTCCGGGGAGATGCCCTATCACCATTACTATCTGTAATTGCAATGATGCCATTCAACCACATACTCTGCACAGGCAAATATAAACTTAGTAAATTGCAGGAAAAGATCAATCACCTAATGTATATGGACAACATCAAAAACGAAAAAGAATTGGAAACCCTAATACAGGCAGTGAGAATATACAGTCAGGACACAGGGATGAAAATTTTCATAGAAAAATGTGCCATGCTAATAATGAAAAGTGGGAACCGACATGACGGAAGGAATGGAACTCCGAAATCAAGAAAAAATTAGAACGCCCGAAGAAAAGGAAACCTACAAATATTTGGGAATATTGGAAGCAGACACTGTCAAACAAATGGAGATAAAAGAAAAAATTAAAAAAGAGTATCTCAGAAGAACAAGAAAGCTGCTAGAAACCAAACTATATAGCAGGAACCCTATAAAAGGTCCCTCACAATCGTAAGATACACGGGACCTTTCTTGAAAGGAACTTAAACAAATTGACCAGAGAACAAGAAAACTAATGACCATAAATAAGGCCTTACATCCTAGAGATGATGTTGACAGACTATGTGTCAAAAAAAAAAAAAAAAAAAAAGAAATAGGAAAAGGTTTTGCTAGCATTGAAGATAGCGTTGATGTATCGATACAACGATTTGAAGACTACATAAAACGCGCAGAGAAACAATACTGAAAACATGAGGATCAATAGAACGAAAATAACTAGAAAACAAAAATTCGATAAAAACCAACTGTATGTACATTTTAAGCAACGAACAACCTTCATTATATAATTTACCTTTGTTGCGTAGTCATATACACGAATATGGCCATGTGCGAAATGGGTGAAATAGACATCGAATGTTGATTACGATAGAACATAGGAATCTCGGAATTCCAAAACACGTTACGACTTATTGTTCAGGTACGAAACCTTTTTATTAACTTTGAGTTAAAGGTTTCGACGTAAGGAGGAGAGACAATCTTCTAAGCTGTCGTATTCATTTGGCCCCCATCTCGAGCGCCCCCCCCACATAATGTTATATTTTGACCTTCGACCCAGCCCCAAAAATGCTATTCCAAGGTAATACACCGGAAGGAAGTGACACATTCCAACGGCCAGTAATCGAAAGAGATCGCGTGGGCGGATTAAGGCTTATGATATGGGAAAAGGTGAACGTCCCATTCTGCCATTACAGTGATGCACCGGAAGAGAGTAACCTCTGAACTGCATGACAGTTATTTCCGCTTGATGACGATTAAACATCCGATTTCAAAGATCCAGTAGGCGATCGTGTGGGCGTTCAGTTATTATATAACTCGGTTGAGTTTGGGTCCAAGAGCAGTTGCCAGCAGACTCCCAGAGGGTTAGAGATGAGATGTGGTAGGGAAGGCCACACCCGACCGAGAGGGACCTCAGAAACCCCCTGAGCTGTTGTCAGTAGAATTCCAGACAGTAGAGACCAGATGTGGTAAGGAAGGCCACACCCGACCGAGGGGGTTCTCGGAAACCCCCGATGCAGTTGCCAGCAGACTCCCAGAGGGTTAGAGATGTGGTAGGGTAGACCACACCAGACCGAGGGGGCCCTCGGAAAGCCCCGATGGAGTAGACCCCAACATCAGGAGAACAATAAAGACACAACGTGACGGTTATAACAGTGGGGTCAAAATATGAAGTTTACGTTCGGTCTCTGGCATCCTCTCACATGCTAACCTTTCGAACCCTTGCAATAAAATGAGAGGTGAATATTTTTGTAAAGAAGTCTTCCTGCGTCTTCCTTCCTGCATCTTAATTGTTCCTGCGTCGTTTCTTCTTGTGTCTTCCTCTTGCGTCTTTCTGCGTGCGTCTTTATTATTGAGTCGTTTATGATACGGCAAATGACTATATAACAATAGGGCACAAGCTCGCCTCGCGCCTGCGAGCTCCAAAATCGATCCTTCTCGTTTGGCGTCTAGTACCAGACTCTTCTCTCTTCAAATTCTCCCACAAACCTCCGCGCGCTTCCAGTGCGTGACGTCACCCGCACCCTGTCACCTCGGTTCGTTTCGGACTATTATGACATCTGAGTGACACCTCCATCCGCCCGCGCGCACCCGCGTTAACACCTGCTTCAATGTTGCACCTAACTAACCCATGTGCTGAGCCGAAAGGTTCTCAGCTTAACTAAACTCAAAGGCATGAACCGAAATCCCTCGGCTATTTTATAACACCTTTATATCCTTATTTTTCCTTGATAAGATGTTCTATGAAGCTTTAAAATGAAAAAGTTATTTCACATTTAGACTTTTTCTTAACATCGTTCTTATTTTTATGCTTGATACTGTATATATATATACATGTTTGCGTGTAAACATAAAATGTATACAACATAATTTCAGGACGAACATTTTTATAATAAATTTGGTAAGAAATATTTGTTTATGTATTGATTTTACAATTTATCTAAAATGTATAATTTGAACTTAAAAGCAGAACTTTAAAACATGAAAAAACTAATCACTTTTAAACCACTGAAGATAACTTCTGTCGGTAAAAATGGCCCAATAATCCACTAACGTAAATATATAATTAACTCCCAACAAACATGGCAGACTAGCTTTCTGCAGTTGAAAAACTAAGGTAAAGGTTGTAGGTATGACTGAAAGTATTTTGGTTTGTAAGTTTGGTCCTCCAAAATTTAATGTTAATGAAGTTTATGTTATAGTGTTTAGTTTGGAATAAGGCACAATATAGGCATAATATAGGCACATGGATAAAATAGTAAATGAAGGAAGCCAATGAGTGAAAGATATGCAACAAATGAGTAAAAGATATGAAACAAATGAAACGGCGCGGACAAAAGGAACATTTAAAACAAGGCGACGAACAAAACAAATTTATATATTATAACAATAAAACTTACATTGATACATAAAAAATATTGCTAATTCTACTAACAAAGTAATAGTGTGTGTATATGTGTGAGTGTGTGTGCGTGTGTGTCTAACACAACTAAACTACAAAAGGATTACATATTTAAAATGTCTTCTTTTTATGATTAGAAACGGGCGGTTTCTCTGAGACTGGAAAAAGTCTCATAGTCAATGTATATGAATGTCTGCGAGGCCCATCCATGTTGTTGCTTTTCACTCCTGTTGATTCACACTGGAGGGAGTGTGTTGCCGCTGCGAAGAAATTGGGTAAAAGAGAGAAAGGGTGTTTGAAGACGACGTATTTATAGAAAATACGCGTCTTGTAGGTGGCTCCAAACGCAGGACGAAAATTTACTCGCGGACGTAGTTTTAAGCATGTTACGTGGTTCTCTTGGCCAATGGTTTCCCGAGACTGAATATATGAGCGTCCGCCATTTTTGTTGTGGGAACAAGTGACATACCGCCCACATTAAATTATAGGAATGTAAAGTCCTATAAGGTGCATAACCATAGTCTCCTAAGATAGAGAAATGCACAAGTCAATAATATATATATATATATATATATATATATATATATATATATATATATATATTAATGATTATCAAATAAAAGAAAATTCATTAGAATTATATACATTGAGTTAAATCTGATGATTGTGTCTCAGTCGATAAATAAAACTTTTATCTATGAAACTAACATAGAAAATGCAGAGATTTGAGTTTCTTTTACTTTTTATCCAGTTCTGGTCGCCCTCATTTGAGCATTTATTTTATTTGCAAAAACGTTTTTAAATTATTTGTTTGTTCCACTGTATATAAAATGAACGAAAGTGACATTATGAATAGGAATATATAATCAATTAGTTTTGACTTTAGATCTGCATCAGAAAAAAGTCTTTCTTTCTAAGTTTTTATAGAGTTGATATGACACAAAAAATCAGCAAAAAATAAACAGTAACATAGCAAATCCATTCATTGAATGAACCTTATTTTTTCATATCAACCTGTTTGGAACTGATCATTTTATGATTTATGCTGTCTTGAATACCTGACATTGAGAGGTGAATTACAAAAGAGTTTCAGTTTGGTTTTGATTTATGGCATATCAACCATTGTCGGTTATTTAATGCCAAACCACGTTTATCATATTTATTAGATATATGATTTGTAAACATAAGACAACAAAGTCAAATTGTTCCAAATATTGCAATATACCAATAACAATTCAATAAAATATCAGTCATTTGTCTACACACAGTTAAAGGATCAAACAGTTCTGTTTGACCAATAGAAAGGACTCTTTCAGGTACTAACAGTCCAAGCCAGAGTGGACCTGGGAGCAATGGCAATCAAGGGATACTTCACATTCCTGAAAGCTTCAGCATTACTGGAGCCTCACCATCAGATTGTTTAATGTCATATTTAGGATACTCATTGGTGGGGGCGTGGTCTTACTCCTCTGCAGAGATGAAGTTAGTGTGTCTTAAAGCACCTGCCAATTGAGCTTATGTGTTTCAGTGGAATAATAATTGCATCTATACATCAGAAGCTACGATCACAATTTTCGTGGATATTTCTAATGATATTTGTATATATAAAATAAACATACATACATATATATATATATATTTTGTAATTTGCTTGAAGAATGGCACAAATCATTATGATGATGAAGTGTTTACTTTAAAATTGATTAGACTCAAATGACTATTATTTTGCATTGTTATAGCCCTCTAAATTAATACAATGCAATAAAATATATATATATATATATATTTATATATACCAGATGATGATTATTACACTACCAATAACTGCTACTGAAGTAAGTAATCAAGTAATGCATAAGAATTGAGTACCAAACTGTCTCTCCGAATGCTGCTGGCACTGTAGATCTAAATACATTCCAGTTGTGATTTTGAACACAATAAAAAGAATCAAAGGAATGTGTCCTTGGTATGGGATCAGTCCGTTTGTTGGTGAATGATCATGATCCAATCTTGCCAAAGAATCTCAACTGCTTATGAGTCAGCTGGTCTTGCAGTACATGTAAATCAGCTTCCCCATTCAATCTGATATGCAGCCACAGATTTGTCTCCATCCCTTTAAATCTATTCTGATGTCCTTCCTATATCAAAACTGAAATGTTTTATGTGAATTTCACCTGGTCCATTATTCACCTTTCTTGAAAAGAAATACTTTGAATCTTATTATTGAATAAAATTTTCAAAAAATCAATATCCTCTTCTACAAAAGTTTATAGTAATAGATATAAAAGTGGTAAGCTCAGTACCACAATAGTTATTCTCAAATTGGTTTAGTTTGGCTTGGTTTTCTGGTATATCAACCCTTATTAGCTATTTAATCCTAAATCCAGTTTTTACATATGTATTAAATATATGATCTGTAAACACATTTTTAGATACACCTACTTAAAGGATCAAATTGTTCTACTTCTAACAATTAGTGAACAAAGTTAAATGGTTCCAAGTACTGATATGTATCACTAACAATTCAATTAAACATCAGTCAATTGTTAATACACAGTTAAATGATCAAACATTCTATTTCAAATAATTGAATTTAGCATACATCATTTGTTTGCACTCAGTTTAAAAATCAAATAGTTCTATTTGACCCATAGATAAGGTACCCATGGTGTAATGGTTATCGTCGTAGGAAATGGACACGGTGACACGAGTTCAAATCCTGGACGAGACTGATTGCATTTCACATAGCACTAATACCCTTGGGAAAGGTATGAATCCAATTATTCTCCCTCCAGCTATGGGTAAATAGTAGGACAGACTAGGTTCTTCAGCCTTGGTTAGGCAACTAGTCTAGGAGAAGGAAAACTGAATTCAAACCTGTTAAACTCCACTTAAAAATCGACCTGCCCGAGCAGAGGGGTTGGTAATATGATTTGACCCATAGATAAGACCCTGGGAGCAATGGCATTGAAGGGGTACTCTGCATTCCCCAAAACTCCAGCATTATTAGAGTCTTACCATCAGATTGTTTAGTGACATATCTAGGACACTAATTGGGAGTGGGAGGGTCTTACCCTGTGCAGAGATGCAGTGTTTTCTACAGCTAGGCTAAAAGTTATTCTCAGAGGAAATCGACTCAATGAACCAAATTCAAATCCTGGACAAAGCTATTTGCATTTCACTTTGCTTGAATGTCCTTGGAAAAGGCATGAATCCATTTATTCTTTTCCCAGTTATATCCTAATAATAGTGCAAACTGGATCTGCTTGCCTTGTAGGAAGGGAAAACCAGTTCAGGTAAAGGAAAAACTGAATTCATAATCAGTAGGTATGGGTTTAGGACCACCAATCATAAAAACCTAGTTGCAATGGAAATGCAGCATCCATCACTGATGTGGTTCAGCTATAAAATGGAGTCTGCAGGACCCACCACTGATGTGGGGCAGCTGCAAAAAGAATTCAACAAGACTCATGGCCATTAAAAAAAAACAATTAAAGTTTGTAAACTTTTAACAAAAACCAAAAGAATCAGTCCAAACATAAAAATATTATATACATTGTTCATCATATCAGGAAAAACAAGGGAGTGTTAAAAAAATTTCAGTTCATAGAAATAATTTTTTTTATTCGCAATAAAAGCATTTTTCAAAATTCTTTTAGTAATGTTAGATAAATTTGAGGAATGATGAACTGAGTATGTTGTATATGCTGAATAGAAAGTACATTTCATAGCTTTTGGCCATCTTGGTCAGGTTAAGAACTTTTCTGCACCACTTTATATATAACAAATTTAGTGTCAGTTCCTGTTTTTGCTTGAATTTTTGAACAAAGATATATTGCTTTTCATAATTACTTTGCTCTAACATTTTTACCTTCTCCATAATAATCTTTAAAAAAAAATAGAAAAATTTAGTAGTTTTTATGCAAAAACAAACTGGTAACTTAAGAAAATATATAACTATTTATATGCAACCAAAAATGTCTTCATATTAGACTTGTTTGGGAGCTAGGCTAGAAGGCTGCTATTTGCAAGTTTGATTCTCAACAAATACTTGATATTTTTGATGACCTGAGTTTGAATCCTGAACAAGTCAGTTTGAATTTTTCTTGGTTCAAATGTCCTTCAGAAAGACAGAAATCTACATGCACCTATGCATAAATAATAGGGCAGACAGGACTCTTTAGCTTTGGTATATATTGACAAGAAGCGCTACCATCATGGTAATGATGTGATATAAAATCAATTTTTTAGCAGAGTAAAGATGGTTTTAATTCAGATTTTTCCTTCCCCAAAACCAGTTGCATACTATGAGGGAAGATATAGATTCATGCTTTTCTCAAAGGCCTTGTATGACATAAAACAGCTTCATCAAGGTTTTGAAAGTGGCATGCTGAGTTCATTTATGATAGCAAAACCCATTACACCATATGCACTTCCTTTAGCCAGAAGGCAACCAGTCTAAGAGAAGGAAAAACACTGAATTCAAAATCTGAGGAGTATTGTTCAGAAAATTGATGGTATTACATAAAAAAAAGTCTATGGTTCAACACAAGCATTCATCACAATAAACAAATTCCATGTTTTTGTATAAAAATGAGTCAAAGGTTTGGCAGCTCAGGAGGCTTTTGTTCAGGTAATAAAGGTCACAAACCCCATTGAACAGTGAGATGCTGAGCTTGAGTGTTATTCACCAGATTTTTTTTCCATAGCTTGAAGGATGGCTTCAGAATTCATCCTTTAAGACATACCTGACCTTGCATGATTGTCAACATTCTTGCCACACAAGTGGCAAAATTTCTTGAACTATCTGGCTACTGTACTGTGATTAAATATGCTTTCATCTTTTACTCAAAAAATGGTTCTTGTCATTTCCACTATGTTGCATGTTTATCTGTGCAGCTTTCAAATCACTGACTGAGTCAAGCCATGCTTAACATGTCAGTGTACCAACTACCACAATACTACTGTCAACAGTGGGTACAGCTGATGGTTAGAATAGCATGTAGTAAGATATTGCAAAACCTGACTCAATTTATTAGTTCACATCTTTGAAATGTTAAGGACATGATCCTTATCTACAAAGCATATATATATATATATAAATATATATATATATGTGTGTGTGTGTGTGTGTTTTTGTTGGTCCAAAGAGAGAAAAAAGTAAAAATGAATGAGTCCACTGAGAGATTTATATCTTTTTAACAATTCTTTAAAAGTTATAAATCTCTTAGTGAACCCATTCATTTTTAAACATATATAGATATATAATATATATATATATTGTGATTCATAACCATTTAAATTTCCTTTGATTGCTCTGGTTTCCTCGTGGCTCAGTGGTAGAATCTTGGATTGGCATTTGAGTCAACCAGGTTTTGATCCCAGCTTCGGGAATCTAGCCTGTCTATCCACACTGAAGAGTTCTGATAGAACGAAACAGATCTGTCTGTGAATGACAATATATATATATATATATATATATATATATATATATATATATATATATATATATATATATATTCTGTTTTGTATAATGAGCATACTTTAATATCTAATGGTGAATCTAAAGTTCTGGACCACTGGGGAGTGTGGAGAACTCCTTTTTGCCATGACTACCAGGTCCTCTCTAACTCTGAGTAGTAGTGTTTTTAGGGTTTCCTCAGTGGGCCAAATAGATCTTTCCAGAACTTAGTAATATTAGATACAAATACTTGAAACCATATAACTGTATGCAAATTATTAGTACTAGATAGGAATACATTGCAAACAAATTATTATCATTATTATTAAATAGGAATCATTAATTAAAGACATATAATTGCTTGAAAATAATCTGACATTATCATTAAATGATATTAGTTCAAAATTTTTTCCAAAAATTAGAGCACTGAAACTCTGTAATCAAAAATTAAATAAATAAATAGTATATGCCAATGGCTTGGGAGACTGGGGTTTAAACACCTGTCAAGTCATAACAAAGACTCAAAAAATGGTACTTGATGCCACATGGCTTAACACTCAGCATTATAAAGTATGGATCAAGGATAAATGGAGCAATCCGGGGAAAGGAGTAGTGCCCTTCACTATACCTTCAGCCCTCGGTTCACTCTTGACTACAGTTGGCCAACTTACTAACTTATATATTTTTGTTGTTTAATGGTATATCAACCTTCATTGATTATCTAATGCTTAAGTAATCTTTGTAGAAGAACAGAAATCATAGTATTTAACATATAGCTGAGAGATAAAAGGGTTTAAAGCTTTCCTAAATGTATTAGTCCAAAAGTGAATATAATAACATGGCGGTAGTTTGAACTTTCTTACTTCAAGGCTGCATTCTAACATTTTAACCACAACATTACAAGGACTTCTCTCCTAAATAAATAAATATAGTTCATAATGATAATAATCAATTATGATAAGTCTGGTAATAAACAATATTAAAATTTATGCTAATATTAGTTATGGCTGTATAATATTCCACACAAAATATAAATCCTTCAATATAGTTTAAACAAAAATAATTATTTTCATTTATGGATGATTTTATATATATATATATATATATATATATATATATATATATATTATCTGTTATTGATGCTTAAATTTGTAAAATGTATTTCTTTTTCAGGTTGTAAATATTTGATAAGAGTAAAGTTGGCAACCATAGTCAAGGGCAACCAGAAGGCTCCTTTTCAATAGCTACTACATTGCGGTGTAGGGGAGGGCACTACTCCTTTCCAAGGATTGCTCCACTTTACCCTTGATACATACCTTGTATTGCTGAGTGTTAAGCAAGGAGGTATCAAGTAGCATTTTTAAAGTCTTTAGTATGACGCGACCTGGGATTGAACCCAATCTCCTGGTCCATTAGTGAACACTCTACCCATTAGTTAGATTAATTCTATATAAATTGTATATACACATATATATATTTTTGTAAACCTAATGAACTGTATGCTTTAGAATTTTGCATATTAGTAAGTATACGGATTTGTAAAAATTATTGAAAAATTTGACGATAAAAGAGAAATCTTAAAATTTTTGTTTTGATTCATATGGATTTTCCTTGTCAGTTTTGCAGTCTTAAAGATGAATTGTGTAAACTAGCTGTTTTGAAGGTCACATTTCCCCCAGTGAGTCATCTTTTTTAAAATTAGGATGTCTTGGTAAAAATTTATTAGTTCTGTGAATGAGTCAGCTCATTTTAATCATGCAGATAGCTATTTACAATACTTGTTGTTCAATCAAAATATATGAAACTTTCAATAAAATATGACATTTATAAATAAATAAATAAATTCACTAAAAGAGTAATTGACACTCATCAACAGAAATTTCTATGGCTTTAACATCAGCAATTAGTCCATAAAAATAAGAAAATAAATCTCAGAATTTACTTTACAAAGTCTTGAGAAGTTGTTCATAAATAAGTACACCCTTAGAAATTCAGAAAATTTCAACTATTAGGCATCTATCTTTTAATCACTATATATATATATATATATATATATACCGATCTATCACACTCCCAATTTTCCCATCTCTTTCTCTCTCTCTCTCTCTATATATATATATATACATATATGTATATACATGTGTGTATGTGTGTGTATGCATGTGTGTATGTGTGAGGATAGATCAATAGATTGATTGATAGATTTATCAGCATCATGTATTCCTAAAGAAGCAAGGTTAAAATTGCTAATTCAATAGAATTTGTTTAGTTCAAAATTTAAAATATCTTTATTAAGTTTAACATTTAGTTCAGCTGCATCACACAACACTTCAAGGAATTTATACTCGTTGTCATCATCATCATGTCGTGCCACTAGCACGGATACCCCTAACTCTCTCACGCCACTTCTCCCAATCGTTCATCGCCTCTGGCAGGTCTTCAGGGCTACATCCTGTATCCTCACATAGTTGCTGAATGTATGTTCGTGCTGGTCGTCCTGCTTTTGCCTGGCCATATGTGGGGGTCCATAGGAGTACATCATTTATAAGCTCGTCTCTGCTTCTCCAGCAGTGTCCTGCATATCTGGTTTGTCTAACTTGGATAGTTTTCATGATGGGAGGCAGGTGGCCGTATAGTTGGTGTCTTGTGGGGTGTTGCCGCCAAGACTTGTTCAATATTGCTCACAGCATTCTTGTGTAATTGCTGTCTAGCTTCTTCTCCAGCCGTTTTGTAAGCGTCCATGTAGTGCATCCATATAGCAGTATCAATACGACAGCTGCCTGGAAGAAACTGCGTTTCATTTTATCGGTTAGGTCTGATTTCCATATAATCGATAGCCTATTGATAGCTGTCCATGCTTTCGTTAGCCGCGTGTTGATGTCCATTTCAGTTGATGCGATGCTACTTCCTTGGTAAGTGAATTTGTCTACTAGTTTGAGGGGTTCCGTCTAGTGTGGAGATGTCACCCGTTTGATTATAGCACATATATTCCGTTTTGTGTGCATTGACATGGAGGCCTATGTCTGCGGCTGCTCATTCCATACTATACAGTTGTGTTTTGGCTTGGTTGGGTGTATTTGCCAGTATCGCTATGTCATCGGCATAGTCGGCGTCGATAATTGTTTTTGTGGGGTATCTTCTGCTTCTTTTCTTTGTCAGCTCAAAGCCATTTTCTCTGATTTTATCAATCGATGTTCTAAGCACATAATCTAGACAGATGATAAAGAAGTATGGAGCTAGCGTGTCTCCTTGTAGTACTCCTGCTACAATGTTGAAGTATTCTGTGTCTCCATCTGGTGAACGTACTTTCACTTTGGTGTTTCTATAGAGAATCGTTATTGCTGCTATGGTTTCTTTAGGTAGGCCGATTGCTAGTAGGATTTGTTCCATCTTTCTTCTGTGAATGTAATCGAAGGCCTTGGTAAAGTCAAGAAATAGTAATGTCGCTTGTATGTTTTTTGCCCGTGACCTCACAAATATTGACCATCTTTAGAATACTCATTGTAATATACTCTTAAAACATGTAAGCAGACATTTGCCTTTAGAATGTTTACATCTTAGATGCAAATTTCCAATAAAACATGGAGTAAATTTGGCAGAATGATCAGAAATTTGCTGAGTATTTACAATAAGCAGAAGATGATGATTTAGTGAAAGAAAAATAAGCAAACGTGCAGGGAGTTTTCTTTCTGTTTTTTGCCTTCTGTAAATATATAGAGTATCTCAATATACATGGGACCCATGTGACGGCTAATATATACAGTGTCTCGATATACATGGGACCCATATGACTGCTTATAACTCAACTAATAATAATGTTGCATTCTTTTTGTTTCAGATTTGAAAATAGTGTACTATAACAACTATTAATCTTCAATCACAATGCCTTGAACAAAAGAGGAAAAAATATTTACCTATTTGGAGACAAAATCATTCAAAACTGTTTCACAATAGATGCAACTCATTAATATGATAACGATTTATTACTAAAACAAGAAACTTAAAAATAGATCACATACCTGGAAGCTGATATGATAACAATCTAAAAAAAAACATGTTTCATGTCTTCAGCTCAAAGGGTCCATTTTTACAGAATGTCTTCCAAATAACTGCTATCACGCTTGTCTCAGTATTGAATAATTATCATATTAATGGGTTGCATCTATTTTGAGACATCCTGTAGTTTATTCAGAATTTATTATAACAGTTCTTGAATGATGGCATTAACCTAAATTAATTGATAATGCAAACAGAAATTTTAAACCAATGTTTTTGAGTTTGTTTAGTTTTGTTTTAAAAGTTAGGCTCTGAGTTTAACAATAAATTTAAACATTTGAAAATATTCAATTGACATTTTGGAGGTAATGTGATGTATTTAATTTTCTCTTTAATTACTGCAGAGATCATATGAAAGGAGCATATTCACTTTAAGTGGCAAGCCTCTGAAATTAGTTGCTCAGTTCACATAGCTTGGTAGCAATATCTCATCTACTGAAAGTAATGTCAACATTCATTTACCAGAGGTGTGGACTACTATTGACAGGTTATCAAACATATGGAAATCTCATCTTGCCGATAAAATTAAATGGAATTTCTTTCAAGTTGTGGCGGTATGGATGCACCACCTGCATGCTAAGAAAATGCATCGAAAAAAAGCTAAATAAAACTACAAAAGAGTGCTATGTTCTGTTTTAAGCAAATCTTGGAAGCAACACAAAACAACAGCTGTACGGCCACTTACATCCCATCAAACAAACCATTCAAATAAGATGAATAAAACATGCAGGACACTGCTGGGGAGGTAAGGACAAACTCATAAGCGATGTTCTCTTGTGGACTTCTACTCATGGAAACACCAATTTTGGCCAACCTACAAAGACTTACATACATCAGCTCTATGTGGACCCTGGATACCGTCTAGAAGACCTACCAGGAGTGATGAATAAAAGGGATAGATGGAGAGAGAGAGACTCAAGGAACTCCATGCTATCAGTGTGACTAAATGATGATGACCTTTAATTTCACCTTAAAGATCATAATAAGGTTTTTTCTTACCTCAGGATATTTTTTAGAAAATGCTTGTGATATATATATTGATAAGTTGATAAAATAAATGAAGCAGTTGTTAGTTATAATAACAATACTGAAGAGCAATTGACTGGGACAGGTGTCCAACTGAAGTCACCATGGGGAGAATGGGGGTGTCCTCGTGGTGTAATGGTTAAAGCGATGAACTGCGGAATCGTAGTACGCGAGTTCGTACTCCAGTCGCGCTATTACGTTCACTTTCGGGCAAATACCCTTGGGAAAGGTATGAACCCCCTTATTCTCCCTCCAGCTATGGATAAATAGTAGGACAGACTAGGTTCTTCAGCCTTGGTGAGGCAACTGGTCTAGGAGAAGGAAAACTCTGAATTCAAACCTGTGAAACTCCGCTTAAAATTTGACCTTGTGTCGTATCCTGCCCGAGCGGAGGGGTTGGTAAATAGTACCATGGGGAGAATAGATGTTCAAAGAATTCATTTTATAACCCAGTTTGCCTGCTAATCCATGTATCAAAACCATATGTGGGTATCAGGGTGAAGAGGTTTCACTTAAGTTAATCTTGCAATCTCTTTCCCACTTAGCATGACATATGCTAAACCCTGAGAACAAAGGTAGAGTGGTAGTTACAATAGCATTAATATATAGATCATTATGAATTATGCATGATTTTACAGATAATTTTCATGAAACTAAACCTTATGATATAATAAGGAATTTGCATTTATCATTAGAAATTAAGATTGATAAAACTAGAGATGATATTGCAGTAACTATGAGCAATTAAAGTAGCATTCATTTGTAGGCACTTCTAAAATTAATTGGTTCCATCTCAAAAAACAATTTATTTTTTCTTAACTAATCTTTGGTATTTAGCATTCAGAGGGCCTCTCTCTTTGCAAGCAATTTTTCAGATTCGAAAAATATTGATTTTTTTTATGGTTTTAGGGAGATGGTTATTTACAGTAATAAAAATGCAATATCAGAATTATTTCAGACATTTGACATACAAGGGCATGATTTATCTTTCTTTTTTTTTTTTATTTTGAATATTAGAGATTGCTAAATTGTTTCAACATTGTATTTATATAGTAAATAAGATGTATTCCATCAAAAACTATAGAAAAATCAAAATTGTTCAAATCTGTCAAATGGTTTGAATTGAGGAAAGGGTTTTGAATGCTAATAACACAAGATTAGTTAAATAGAGTTAAATAAAGTTTTTCTATTTCTTTTAATTTTTTTCTTTAGATGGGTCTAATCTGGTTCAGAAGGGCCAATTTTGTTCATTTACCAATAAAAGTACGCAGGATTAGCAAGGTGAATAATCAAAATTAACTATAACATTCTAAAAAAACTTTCTTGAGTAAAACTACTTTTTGTTTATTAAGATTTGCCTAGTCTGTTCCACAAGCTTCCGGTTACAAACAGTATTGAGTGGTTACCCATCCAGATCAGGAACAGTCTCATTGCTGTCTCACTTTGGTTGTCTGCAAGGACCTTGTGCTTTCAGCATGACTGAGAACCCAAGAGGAAAATGTATTTCTACTATTTCAAACCTGATACTGAAAGAACTTATGTTCCCTAAATAGAGCACCTTGTTTGGTATGATTGTTGAAAAGCTAGACTAGCAAGCCATAATGAATGAATTTGGTTGTCACTTGGTGACTTATATGTTTAGCCTTGTGCTAAGTTAAACTTAGTAAATACAATGGGCTAAATTGGCCATTTCATGGATGTTTGGATTGAACATTTCATATTTGTCAAACACCATACAATAAGCACATGTTTATCAGCTAGAATTTCATCAGAAATCAATTTATGATAGCTAAAATGCCTTCTGTTGATTATTTAATATTCATTCTATTTTTGACACATACAAAAGTGCAAAATTACAGCACAAGATAAGTTGGTAATATATACTACACATCACTCACTTTCAACAAGTAACATAGATCAAAACCCAGAGATTGGGGCTCTTTCATCTGATTCAATAATATTATTCTTAATAATTTGTTAAGATAATTTTTTTTAAATGCCTTGAAATAGCATAAATTTTATCTGAAAATAGGGAATCAAATTTTGATTATGGATGTTTTCTAAATAGCCAAGACAGAACTGAATAGAATAACATTTAAGAGATAGCATGTGGTAAAATATAAATTCGAGGAGTATGTTCTATCTTGCATTTTAATGATATCTTCAGATATACAGAAAATATTCAGGTGTTACTTACCTCCAAAATAGGCATTTTTTGAGGGGTGCTACTTTAAAATTTGGTGATAAAAAGTAAAATTTAACTGAAATAGTTTAAAAAAATATAATACTAAACCTTTCAATCCAAAAATTAGAACATTTTTAGAAACCATTGGTGTATTTTGTCTTAAATTAGTATAAAGCTGAGCTAGAAAGCTATTTTAAAAATAACGTCACAATTTCAATAATAAATTTGTATGCACAGATTATATCATTATTTTTCAATAAAACTGTCAATGTCCAAACACTAACTTTTCAATGAAAAATAATGAAAATAAAATTTTAAAAAGGTTTTTATCCAGAGATTCAAGATTAAGAATTTACACATGTTCTATTATATTAACAATCTTCAAAAATAGCCAATATCTCGTCCTCTGTGGTAAATGACAACATTCTTAAAAATTGAATAAACTTATTTGTCAGATGTTAACATATTTCTCTCTGCTTTTAAAACCAATTCACTTTCCTGTCAGTTCTGAATCTCTTGCAATCTAATACATCAAAGTGCTTTCACATCTGTTTCTATATTCATTATTTTCTTGAAGTTGAACAAACCAGCAAATTACCTCTTGCTTCTTTCCCTTTGTTGAAAGATCTTTTTATGTTCCAGGAACTCAGCCTGTATGTCTCTGGGAGTTCTATTAAAACATATATCACAACATGTCTTTTAAATAACCTTATATTTCATAATACATTTACGGTATGATCTGCTCTTTTTCTTAGCTGTTCCTTATTTGAACCCCAGAAAATTATTTTTGTTTTAAAGTATTTGATTTCTTTTTCATTTTTTTTTTCCAAAAGTTATTTTGAATGTCAAAACTCACAACAGAGTTAAAAGGTTTAGTTTAAGATTTATAAAAAAAAATTCAATATCCATTCATATGTATGTATTTATTTTTTATTTTGTTCCCGTGGCAGACAGGCTGGTAATCATGTTTCAAGTGCCCAATATTTTTTTATGCTAAGTTACATAACATAACATGCTTTTATTTTCTCTTTATGAAGAATCGATATTGTAGATTCTAAGGCTTTCAGGTTTTATATAGTTTCATTTTAGATTAAAATTTCAGATGTAAATATATTTAGCAAAGATATGATTCATTTCTTTTTCTCATGTAACTTGAAACCTCCTTTATTAGGCAAAGTGTTGATGCATTCATGTGAAATTGTATTAGGATGCAAGATATGTGCAAAATATCACCCTTACTCTCTCTTCCTGCAAAGCTGTGCCAAAAATAAGAGCACAAATAAAATAATGTGTTAGGAAACAGGAAGTAGAGAATGTACAAAATATGATGTCCCTATGTCTCTTACGTAGGTAAAGCAATCAGGCTGTAGCCTAAGGATGAACATTCATTTTGCATGACAAATGATTATTTTTCCACATAATCTCATTTTTTGCTAATGCACTTAAGACAGCGATGAATAGTAATTACACAGAATGAACATAATACAGATCACTGTGTCTTAGGCCATAGGCATTGATTTACACACATAAGTTAATAGATACTGATAAATAGATATGAACAGAGATAGATAGATAGATAGATAGATAGATATGAACAGATTGAGATAGAAAATATTAGCCGTGGGTCTTTCCAAATAATATCAAATGTGAAATGAAACAAGCTATAAGCAGCTAACATTCAATGTTTCATTTTTTTATAAATGCAATTTATCAGATAAATGACATGTCATTTAATCAATTAAACTGCTATCTGGTGGCATTTGACAGTCTCACAAAACCATGAATCTGTATACAGACCTGGATAAGGTTATATGAAAGATTGCCATTTGTCCATGCAGCATATCTCTCACCATACCACTAAAACAGTCAAAAGATTATTATAAGCTGATATAAGCTTGTATCATCACAAAAGTGGCCAATAGGTAGTTGAAGACAATGCTAGATTTGTTGATGACTCAAGTTCTTTGTTTTGAATTCAGAATTTTCCTTCTAGTTCTATTGTCTACCATGTAAGACAAGCTGATTCTTTCATCTTATTTCATTTATATACTACAAATCTAAGAAAACACATTAATTTCAGTTTTTATTTTCATCTTTCTTTTCATATCCTAGAACTTCTTAAAGTATCAGAGTGCCATGCTAAGTTGCCTTCATGGCATCTCTCAAAATGATAGGTGGGTTATTTGGCTGTGCCTATCTCCTCTCAGAATAACATATGACAGATTGTATTTTGTTATATGGTACAAGTATCAAGTAAAAATAAATGAGTTGACTTATACAGTTGGTTTGATTTAGTTTTTCCTTCTCCTTAATAAGTTGCTCAGCTAAGTTTAAAAAGCCCTGTATGCTTAGATAAAGAGATGGATTTTTGTCTTTCCCAAGGGCTTTAGCTCATTCCATTTTCAATCCTACCCACAACTATCAATTATAGTCTTTTCATAACTCATCCTTCTTTCTGTTTCTTGACTACTTGCTGCCATTTTTTTTGTTATTGATTTTTACACTTGTAAAATAGTTGCATCTTTTATTCATTTTTAAATGAAGCATTATCAATCATTATTAATAATTTTGACTAAAATTTTCTTTCATTTTTTTTTTCTAAATTTATTTATATTTTTTGTAATTCATTCAAATTATCATTCCACAACAGCAAAGAACAGCATGGATCAGAGATTATTATGAAAGTTAAGCTTTCAATGAGACTCAAACGCACATCTCCTTAGCTTCAGAGAAAGTTAAAAACTCCAACCACTTGACCATATCTGTTATAAAATACCACTGGGTAGTTAAAGTTCAAATCAAATTTATTATTTATCCTTCATTCCTTCTTCTGTTTATTCAATATCATTTTTGTTTTTATTAATTTTCATACAAGTAAAATAAAGTGGTACAAAAGTCTCTGTTTATTTTTAAAAATGACGCTGAAAATGGAGGGTGATAGAGGTATATAAGTAAGTAAGTTGGCGACCATAGTCGAGGGTGACCAGAAGGTTCCCTTTTCAATAGCTTCTACACCAAGGTGTAGAGGAGGGTGCAACTCCTTTGCCTGAATTGCTCCATTTTACCCTTGATACATACCTTATATTGCGGAGAGTTAAGCAAAGAGGTATCAAGTAGATAGATAGATAGATAGATATGAACAGATTGAGATAGAAAATATTAGCCGTGGGTCTTTCCAAATAATATCAAATGTGAAATGAAACAAGCTATAAGCAGCTAACATTCAATGTTTCATTTTTTTATAAATGCAATTTATCAGATAAATGACATGTCATTTAATTAATTAAACTGCTATCTGGTGGCATTTGACAGTCTCACAAAACCATGAATCTGTATACAGACCTGGATAAGGTTATATGAAAGATTGCCATTTGTCCATGCAGCATATCTCTCACCATACCACTAAAACAGTCAAAAGATTATTATAAGCTGATATAAGCTTGTATCATCACAAAAGTGGCCAATATCCTTTTTGTTTTTATTAATTTTCATACAAGTAAAATATAGTGGTACAAAAGTCTCTGTTTATTTTTAAAAATGGAGGGTGATAGAGGTATATAAGTAAGTAAGTTGGCGACCATTGCATTTATAAAAAAATGAAATATTGAATGTTAGCTGCTTATAGCTTGTTTCATTTCACATTTGATATTATTTGGAAAGACCCACGGCTAATATTTTCTATCTCAATCTGTTCATATCTATCTATCTATCTATCTACTTGATACCTCCTTGCTTAACTCTCTGCAATATAAGGCATGTATCAAGGGTAAAATGGAGCAATTCAAGTTAAGCAAGGAGGTATCAAGTAGCATTTTTAAAGTCTTTGGTATGACACGACCTGGGACTGAACCTAGGTCTCCCAGATCATTGGCGAACACTCTACCCACTAGACCAATGAGGTATATAATATTTTACTATCAGGTCAAAGTAATTTTCAAGAGTGAAAATAAGTATAATTTAAAGAAACATTTCTTTAGTTTTTTTATTCAAAAGTTGTTCTATTTTTAAATGGGATAGGAAAACAAATAAAGAATGAACATTTACATTGGGGACTTCATGGACTATCACTTGAAAATATCAGAAGCCTGAGCTCAGTGTTTTTTGCCTCTATACTTTAAACTGTCTATACTTTAAACTCCCACTTGGTCATTGAACAATAAAGCCAACATGGATATCACCATTTTACAATAATTGATCACAAGTAAGCCTTTTTTGTTTTTTGGTCTCCCTTTCACATACTGATTGCTCAGCGAACAAAATGTGTATATTTCATCTGTTGGGTCACATTTACATACTCTTTTCAATACTATTTATATATGTATTACAAATATGTTAAATGTTTCAGAAAGTGTAAATTTATCTTGTCCATTTGTTAAATCAATATTTGTATAACATGGATATACTAATGCAAATATTGGTCCTTGGTGGTAGAGACTAGACTAAGCATCTTTCCTAACACCAAGCAAACCAATCAGAACCAACTTTTACGTTATTAGTTGCATATTTTAAATTTTAACTTCTTTTTTCTTTCGTTCTTAATTTTTAAATTTTTTTGGTAGCTTATAGAGATTGTCATTCTGCAACAGTAATAAAAACTGACTTGCTAACAGTAATGAAGGATAAGCCAAACTGCAATTTAAAAAAACCCAGCTCAAATTCAAAAGAAAATATTCGTCAAAATTGATAATAATAATTTCCATCCAGGACAGACTGGTAATCAAAATAAATAGATGCTTAAAAGAAGTAGACTTACTAGAATGGACGACCAAGGAAAAAAGCTCCAAAAAGGAACTGCCACAAACGATTATAGACCCATAATGTGCCTACCTATGATGGGAAAACTATTAACAACACAAATTAGGGAGGAGGTTTACAACTCGTTAATAAGCTGCAGACTGTTCCACAAGAAACAGAAAGGATATCACAAGGAAACCAGAGGAACAGGAGAACTATAATATATTGATCAACGCATCCTCAATGAGAGCAAAACGAAACGAAAAAATGTAGTTATGGCATTGATTGACTTCACAAAGGCATATGGTATGGTCCCTCAAAGGTGGATAAATATACAAGATATCTGATGAAGTCATAAAGTTTATCAAGAAAACCATAGAAAACTGGAGAATGGAATCGACAGTAGGAGGATAAAGCTTAGCTGAGGTGAAAATTCAAAGAATTATTTTCCAGGGAGATGAACTATCACCATAACTATTTGTGATAGCAATGATGCCACTCATTCACAGACTCAAGAAATGCACTGGCAAATATAAACTTATTAAATTGCAAGAAAGATCAATCACCTAATGTACATAAATGACATCAAACTGTTTGCCAAATATGTAAAAGAAGTGGAAACCCTAATACAGACTGTGAAAATATACAGTCAAAACAGGGTTGGAATTTGTTATAGAAAAATATTTCATTCTTATAACTAAACATGGGAAATGACACATGATGGAAGGAATGGAACTAATAAACCAAGAAAAATTTGAATGCTTAGAGAAAAGGAAACCTACAAATACTAGGGAGAATTGGAAGCAGACACCATCAAACAAATGGAGATGAAAGAAAAAAATTAAAAAAGAGTTTCACCTGAGAAGAAGAAAGCTACTGAAAACGAAACTATATAGCTGGAACTTTATAAAAGGGATAAATACTAGGGCTGTCTCTATCATAAGATACTCACAACCATTCTTGATGTAGACTAGAGAAGAACTTAAACAAAATGACCAGAGAACAAGAAAACTAAAGACAATGCATAAAGTCTTACATCACAGAAATGATGTTAACAGACTATATGTGTCAAGAAAAGAAAGAGAAAGAGGACTGACCAGTATTGAAGGTAGCATTGATGCATCAATACAACAACTTGAAGACTATATAAAAAAGTGCAAAGAAAGACTGATTATATCTACCAGAAACAATACTGACAACTTGAGGACCAACAGAACGAAAATAACTAGAAAACAAAAATGGGAAGAAAACAACAGTATGAATATTTCAAACCACTAACAAGCTACATCTTACATGAAGAAACTTGGACATAGCTAAAAAAGAAAAACTTAAAAAGTGAAACTGAATATCTTTTGATAGCAGCACAAAAGAATGCTATAAGGACTATATCGAAGCAAGAATAGACAAGACAACATAAAATAGCAAATAAAGATTATGTGGTGAGAGAGATGAAATGATCAATCATATAATAAGCAAATGCAGTAAAATAGTGCAAAAAAAGTATAAGACAAGACATGACATGGTACGGAAGGTAATCCACTGGGAATTGTGCAAGAAGTTTAAATTTGACCATACAAAACAATGTTATATGTATAACCTGAAATCTGTCCTAGAAAACCAGACCCACAAATTTCACATAGATTTTGTGATAGAAATGGGTTACCTAATCACCAGACCTTAGGATAATCAACAAAAAAAGAGAACCTGCCAAATAGTGGGCTATTTCATTCAGGCTGGCAAGAAGGAAAGACTGAAAGAAAGTGAAACAAGAGATAAGTAACTAGAGAATTGAAAAAACTATGGAATGTGAAAGTGACAGTGGTACCAATTGTAATTGGTGCCCTTGGCACAGTCACCAAAGGACTGATACAAGAACAGTATGATTTGGAAATAAGAGAAAGAGTGGAGACCATCCAGACTACAGCATTATTAAGATTGACCAGTATACTGAAAAGAGTCCTGGAGACTTCAGGAAACTTGATGTCACTCAAATTCCAGTGAGAAGTCATCAGCTAACACTGATGTGAAAAACTTTCAAGAGAGTAAATAATAATAAGTACCTAGAACTTGCTTGAGAACTAAAAAAATTAAAGGAACATAAAGGTGACAGTGATACCAATTATAAATGGTGCACTCAGAATAAGGATTGGTAAAAGGGACTGGAAAACTTTGAAATAAAAGCACAGGTGGAGACCATCTAGACTACAGCATTATCAAGATTGGCCAGAATACTGTGAAGAGTCAAGCAGACTAGCTGTCACACAAGGTACCGTTGTAATAATAAGGTACCGTTGTAATAATAATTATAAAAATCTGAGAAAGCTACAAGAAAATCAAAGAAAATGTAATGAAAATCAAAGAAAATGAAAAGAGAGACAAGTACTTACACTTTGATAGAAAATTAAAAAAGCTATGGAGGCTGAAGATGATGGTGACACCAGTTGTAATTAATGTGGTTGGAGCGATCCCCAAAGGCTTGGTAAGGGAGCTGAAAAGTTGGAAATTGGAGGATGAGCCAAGACCATCCAAAACACTGCATCATTGAGGTTGACCGAAAGACTGAGAAGAGTTCTGGAGATTTGAGGAAGCTTGCTCTCACTCAGACTCTAGGGAAAGACCATCAGCAAATGCTGGCACAAAAAACTTGCTATAATAATAATAATAATTAGAGGAAGAATCGAGACCTTCCAAACCACTGCATTAAGATTGGCAAGAAAACTGCGATTGCCCAGTCAGCTGGGGCTGTAGAATATACTGACTGTTTCTCTGCAGAGGGGTAAGACCCCCCCAACGAGTGTCCTGGATATGACACTAAACAATCTGATGGTGAGGTTCCTTAATGCAGGAGCTTTGGGGAATGTGGAGTACCCCTTCATTGCCATCACTCCCAGGCCCACTCTGGCCCGGAGTGGTAGTACCTGATAAGGGTCCTATCTATGGGTTTAATAGAACTAAACGGTGGTTGGTATTTACTGTTTTTATGCATTTAAACAGCATATTTATGCTGAACAGAGTTGTTTAAAATAGAACTGTTTTGACATTAAAATCGCGTACTAATGCTACACTGAATTGCTCGAAATAGAACTGTTTTGATATCTAAACAGTGTACTTATGCTAAACTGAATTATCTGAAATAAAACTGTTTTGACATTAACTCTGTGTATTGCCCAGTCAGTTGGGGCTGTAGAATACACTGACTGCAGCTCTGCAGAGGGGTAAGACCCACTCCCCAATGAGCGTCTTGGATATGACACTAATCAGTCTGATGGTGAGGTCCCAGTAATGCTGGGGCTTTGGGGAATATGGAGCATCCCTTCATTGCCATTGCTCCCAGGTCCACTCTGGCCCAGTGTGGTAGCACCTGATAGCGCCCTATTTATGGAATAAATAGAACTAGCATACTTATGCTAAACTGAATTGTTTGATTAAACTGAATGGCTTGAAATATAAATGTTTTTGACTATTAAACTGTACTTACATTTAAACTACGTGCTTATGCTAAACTGAATTATTTCAAATAGAACTGTTTTTTGACATTGAAACTGTATTTACACTAAACTGAATTATTTGACATAGAACTGTTTTGACATATAACTGTGTGTAAACAAAATCTGTGCTTATTCTAAATTGAATAAGCTGAATTAGAACTGAATAGCTCGAAATAGAAATGGTTTTCACAATTAAACTGTACTTACATATAAACTGTGTGCTTATGCTAAACTGAATTATTTGAAATTGAACTGTTTTTGACATTGAAACCGTACTTTCACTAAACTGAATTGTTGCATATAACTACTTGAATAGTGTGAAATAGAAATGTCTTTGACAATTAAACTGTGTACTCATGCTAAACTGAATTGTTTGAAATGGAACTGGTTATTCACATAAAAATAGATTTAGTGTTAAATAACCTACACAGGTTGATATGCCATAAAACCCAACAAACCAAACCAACCAAACCAAAACCTGCGAAAAGTTCCAGAGTTCTGAGGAGACAAGCGATCACTTTGGCTTCTGTGAAAGACCATCAGCTAATGCCGATGTGAAAAACTCAGAATAATAATCAATTCTGAGATTTTATTCCATATTGTAGCAGTCAAACTTTCTAGGATAAGAATATAAGAATGAGTTAAAGTCTATGATATTCATGTATGTATAAATTCTGATTACTTGCAACTAATATCCATTATTGTCAAGAAAGAAATTTCCAAGAGTTAAAACCAATTTTGCTGTGAATCTTGAAAATATCTACAAAATATTGCCGTAAATATTGCTGAATAGATCTGTTTTTGAAGAAAAATGATAAACAAAACCAAAGTTCTGTATTAGATTGGAGGGAAATGTCATGTCGGATATGTGCAGATTGAGAGAGATTTTACTTATCAATAAGACTTTATGCATACAGTGGAAGAATGAAGCAGACGTATTTAGAACAGCAGGCTTAGTCATCTATTCACAGAGGAACAGCTCAAGGAATATAAGTTTAGACAAACGTATTGTGGCTTAGTGTGACAGTTGGTGATTTAAGTCATATTATTAGACTTTTATGCTGTCTTTTTTAACCTAGGGTGATGATTCTTCAAAAATAGTATTGTCTGGAAGGAATTAATATTATGAAAGAAGAGAAAATATTGCATAGAATATATATATATATATATATATATATATATATATATAAGACTTCCTGAAAAATTGAATATGTATAGATAAACATGCACACACGCACACACACACACACACAATTTTTCATGAATTCTTATTTAAGTCTATTTTCTAAAAGCAAAACTGGATAGGAGTTGACAAACATCTTATGTATAAAATACACACATACATGATGATGGCTGTCACCTTAGATTTGTTTTGTAACATAACAATTAACTATGTCATTAACAGATGTGGCTTTTTAAGCCTAAGGTTTTAAGATCTCTGACACAAATTTGGCACTCAAGAAATTTGATTTGATTGGAAACTATTGTTGTACAATTTCTGTGTGTTTTGATATGCTTTTAAAACCCTTCCAATGAATTGCATTCTTTTCCATTGGTCTGAAGTGTGTTGTTCTTATTGGTAAATATTTGATAATCCTGGATCTTTTCCTTTCATGAATTTGTGAATGGCTTTTCATTCCAGCCCTACTTAGATAGCTCACGCCACAAACATTGCAAGTTACATCTCAGCAGTCATCTTTCAGAGGATAGAGCACAAATTTGAGGTCTTTATGGGTATTAGAATTTTTCCTTTTCAGTAAGAGATTCTTCAAAAATAATCTTCTCCTGATTATATGCATACATACAGTATAATCTAGGAATGAATCAAGCTTTAACAATTTTTTCATAAAGCTTAATTTTCTTCTAAACGAAAAATAACAGAGTTTTATTATTTCTAGTGAAACATTAGACAAACTAGACAAAGGATTTGACATATTTTTATAACCAAATTCATTCTATTTATTAGTATAAGAATTATGAAACCACAAATTAAAATTACAAACCCTCTATAATCAAAATTAAATGATATATATATATATATATATATATATATATAGTCATCCACAGACTATTTTATTGTATCACAACTCTTCAGTGTGGCTTTACCCATTAGATGTTTCAAGCCAAGATCAAAACCTAACTGTTTATTGTCAGTTAAACGTCTTACCCAAGGGCCATCATTATTCTCAGCGTAAGTGAAGGAGCTTTTTACATATATGTTTAGCAGAACCAGAGTGCACAATTCACAAGAAGAGCAATTGCATTTCACCATATATGGCAGCTGGCAAATTCCCCACCTGAGTGTTGTGGGTTTAGTTTTTTTGGGACTCTTATGAGGATCATAAGATAAGTTTCCAGACTTTCTTTGTATGGGCACTTTTATTGATAGTACACACATGAAACTCTAGTCCCCTTTAAAGTAATCTCCTCTGGCTGCAATGCACTTGTACTGTTCCAACAACTTCTGGAAGGCCCTATGAAAGTCCTCTTGTGCAAGTGTGTCAATGACCTTCATCACAGCCACTTTCATCTCCTCAGTTGTCTCATAATGACAGCCTCAGAGCTTAGGGAATAACCAAAAGTCATAGGGAGCAAGGTCTGGACTATAGGGAGGCTGGGGAATTGTCTTGATGCCCATCTTGGTCAAATAGTCTGTGACAAGGATGGAGTTGTGGACTGGTGCATTGTCCTGGTGGAAATGCCACTGACCCGATTTCAAGAGTGCTGGCCTCTTCTGACAGAATCTCTTCCCGAACTCCCTTGAAACCCCAACATAGTAACCCTAACCCTAACCCTTTGGCCAATCAACTCTGGTGTATAGACTTCCTTACTCCTCCTACACCTCTCATCATCCCTCACAGACTCTCTGCCTTCTTTGAATCTCTTATGCCACTCAAAAACTGATGCTCGATTCATGCAAGATGGTCCGAAAGCAGTCCGAAGCATTCCATACGTTTCTGTGGCATATTTTCCAAGTTTAAAACAGAATTTTATTACATATCATTCTTCTAAAGTGTCCTCAGGTCCAGATTGCATTTTTGAACTTCACCAGCTGTGACAATCAGGTTTTAGTAGGGTGTATTCCAATTCCTGCTGTAGCTGTTCACTTAAACCTGAAATCATAAAAATTGGTCAGTCATCTCATATGATGTATAGCAATAACATAGTGAATTTTCAAGAGTCTATGACAATTTTAAATGCCTGTACAAAAAAGTCAGGAAACTTATTGAATCCACCACATACATATTCACATTTTTGTTATAAAAGTGGAGACACATATATCGTAATGGTTTTCATCTTCGGAAATGGTCTCAGCAACTTTAGTTCAAATCCTGGACTAGGTTGTTAGCAATTCACTCCACACTAATGCTCTAGGGAAAGGCATGAATCCATTGTTTCTTTCTCCTCTACTATGGATAAATAGTAGGCAGACTAGATTCATTATTCTCGCTCTGTTGTACCCAGCTAAAAGATATGATCTATTAGATTTTACTTGTGATAGATCAGTTAGGTAAATAAATCTTCATATTTTATGTAGAGAGTTTCAGTGAGGTGGTGTGTTAATAAATAATACCTAACAATATGTTTTGTTGTATAATGTCTCACTAAAAATTATAAAACCCCAGTATATTTCATTTAGAAAAAACCTTTACCAAAAAATTAAGAGTACTTAATCATGTTATAGCTAAAAATCTTGTGTCCCTATGGAATCCTGCTGCTATTTCAGTGTACTTGATTTTGTTATGGTACTTTATTGCAATTGAAATTAACATCCCAATAGATTTTTCAATATTTTTTCAGAATTGTAACTCAAAAAACAAATATCTGATTAAGGTTATAAATATCTGTAAAAAATCAGTGGTAGGGTGAGATAGGTTAAGCAGTCAATGATTATTTTTTAACCAGGGGCTGTGATCACTATCAGTGGTAGGGTAAGAGGGTTAAGCAGTCAATGATACTTTTTTGAATAGGAACTTAGATCACTATCAGTGGTAGGGTGAGAGGGGTTAAGCAGTCAATCATACTTTTTCAAACAGGAGCTGAGATCACTATCAGTGGTAGGGTGAGAGGGGTTAAATGGTCAATGACACTATTTGCCCAGGGGCTGAGATCACTATCAGTGGTAGGGTGAGAGGTGTTAAGTGTTCAATGACACTTTTTTGGCCAGGGGGTTGAGATCACTATCAGTGGTAGTCTGAGAGGGTTTAAGTGGTCAATGATACTTTTTTGAACAGGAGGTGAGATCACTCTCAGTGGTAGGGTGAGAGTGTTTAAGTGGTCAATGATACTTTTTTGAACAGGGGGTGAGATCACTCTCTGTGGTAGGGTGAGAGGGGTTAAGTGGTCAATGATACTTTTTTGAACAGGGGGTGAGACCACTCTCAGTGGTAGGGTGAGAGGGGTTAAGTGGTCAATGATACTTTTTTGAACAGGGGGTGAGATCACTCTCAGTGGTAGGGTGAGAGGGGTTAAGTGGTCAAAGACCCTTTTTTTGACCAGGGGTTGAGATAACTATCAGTGGTAGAGTGAAAGGAGTTAAGTGATCAATGACACTTTTCTGCCCACAGGCTGAGATTACAATCAGTGGTAGGGTGAGAGGGGTTAAGTGGTCAAGAACATTTTTTTGCCCAGGGGTTGAGATCATGATCAGTGGTAGGGCAAGAGGTGTTTAGTGGTCAATGACAGTTTTTTTACCCATGGGCTGAGATCACTATCAGTACACCCCTGTTTGGAACAACTCATGAAAGTGAAAGCAGATTGAAAATATAGAACATTATCTAATCCTATTTTCAAGCTTTAAATTATGCAAACCTGTTAATTCAATTACCATATATTGGTTTTTTTCATTTCCTGTGCACTGTGCTCCCCAATGCATCATATATCTTTGCACATACCCTTTCATTCTTTCTTTATATATTCTTTCCTTGGCAAGGTCAAAAAACACTAAGGCCAATCAATATATACATTTATTCTCTCTCCTTCTCCTTCTCCTTCACCATGTCTTGGCTTTAATTTACACCTCTGCTTTAGTTTTTGTCACCACCCAGCCAAGCTACTCAATTCTTAACTTTTTTCCTCCTAATTTTCAACTTTTCTCTCTCAACTTACCTCTTCTGACAGCCTCTTTTTCCATCAGTATTTTGATGACCTTCCCTTCCAATGTCCTACCATCCAATTCTTGAGTCGTTTTGCAATTCCTAACACTTGTAGCAGTTCATTTGTCAAACTGTCGTAGGTTATTTTTTAGCTGTTTTTTGCATTGTTTTTTTAACTTTGACTCTGCAATGTGGCAATTATATAGACAGACAGAAGAATCTAATCAATCACACACAAACTGTTACTTACTGACAACCACTGGACTTGTAAATACTGTCCTATGGACTAGAAGTAGAAGCCAAAAGCATTTAGGTACAATAGTTATAAAAAGTTGAGATATCCTGGTCAAGGAATGTACAATTTAGGCAAATTTAGTCCATGATATTAGTTGGTTTATATAAATGAAGTATTTTATTTTCTTGCTAAAAACAGAGCTGAATGAGAAATTGACCTGAGTACCAACTGTTGTATGACAGCTTGTAAACTATTAATCATGAGGTCATTCCTGTAGTTTGTATCATAATTGATTTGGTGACATAAATTTTTATATTAATTCAAGAGCAATATTTGTGTGATAATTATATTGCTATTTTAAAGACTCCATTCCAAAATTTTTCTGTGATATATATATATATATATATATATATATATATATATATATATATATATATATATAAAATTTCAGAAAAATTGTAATATGAAGTCTTTTTGATTAGTGGGCTTTGTGTATGTCTATCTTAATTGATTTTTTTCAATTTTATATTTTATTGTGATCTCTTTCTAATTATTTGGCTGTCTGAAGATCTAGGGGTATAACAGATATAACAGATAAGAAGTGAAATATCAACACTGTGGGAATTTCAGTGTTTTAGGCTTTAAACCATCTCTGTTTTGTTTTGTTTAGATAGATAGATAGATAGATAATGAACATTGACAGATAGATAGATAGATAGATAGATAGATAACATACAAATAAGATCTTTTACACTTTTAAATCATTTTTTTTCAAAAGTGATGTCTCTCTATAGGATAAAAATTGAGTTAGAACTATTCAAAGTTTTGAAATACTCATATACGCAAAAAAATTCTGATTATTTTCTTTTTCCAGAAAGATATTATGAAGAGTTAAACCCCATCTTTCTATATTGTTAATCCTTGATATTCCTTTATAGATATTTTGAACTTTTAACTGCATATTGTATTCCATTTTTGTGAAGTTATTTCTGTTCCAAGTCTTAAAGACATTCTAAAATGCCTTTATCTACATTTTAAGATATTTTATTGTCAAGTGATTTTTCAAAAAATAAGTATAGCTTCAAGTATTTTTTGTTTTTGTCTTTTTAGAATTTGTTTTATGGAAAATGTTTGTGCCAATAGCTGAAGTATGCTAGTGTAGGTGTGTTTCAATGAAATGTCTAACCAGATTGCACTTTTGTCTGATGGGTGGCAAGCTGATTTACAAGAAAAGGTTGGGATTGTGTATCAATTCTAAAATGTTATTGGAAAATAAAAATCTTATTTTCAATATACAACATATTGATAAATGTTGTATTACCTAGCACTTCTGAGATACAATTAAATGTCTTAAAACACAAATTCTATTTCATCAACAAAAATGTGCATATGTATTTGTTTTCAATCTTTATATATTGGTTGAATAATATCAATGCAAATGCCAGCCAGGCTTAAATGAAACGCCTTATTGGAAAATAGTTTAGAGGCAGAAAAGTAAATCAATATCTTCTATTTGATATATTTTCAGACAATGGTAAAAGGGTATGGCTGGTATTTTCAAGTTGGAGAAGTATTGGTAATCTATCTTAAATATACTGGTGAGTATTATTTATCACTGTTTTTTTCTTGAAGCACAGTTGGTGATTTCCTTGTTAGAAACCATTTGACATATTCATTGAGCCCAATGTCTCTTGTAATACATAAACAATATATAAATAAGCATAAATTGAAAATTAAATATTACAAATAACAATTAATATATGCAGCCACGTTCAAAAAGTATCAAGACTAAAGTTCTATTTACTAAGATAGAAATTAATAATGGATTAAATAAATCTTAAAACTGAAATAAATTTTCAGCTTAGGAAACAAGAAAAGGCTGCATAGAGCTAAGAGTGGTGAGTGTAAAGGGCAGAGTACTTGAATAGTTCTGCGTTTTACCAAAACCTGCTGATCAAAAGTATTGAGTATTGCAATTGACTCATGTAGATGAAGACTAGACATCTAGACAGCAATCTAGACTTAAAAACATCCTCATTTTATTATATACATGAATACATCTTCATTTTAATTTTAAAGCTAACAGGGTTTAATGATTCTGTCAGGCAAATTTTGATCACACCATTGAACCCATAGGTTTGATATTTTGGTATTTTTCTAAACACTACCATCACAGTATTTCAGGATGAGTGATATTTTATAATAGAGTATAAGCTCAATATTTCAGACTTAGAGTGATAATATAAGATACATAAAATAAAAGCTTAATATAGTGACTATTCACAAACTCTCTTTCAATGGAATGATGATTTGATATCTGCACCCTGGAACGAAGTCTGAATAAATGCTATTATTGAATTTTTATGAATTTCCCAATTGATGAGACCACTAAAATGTCCTTAGTATGTTTTTACCCAAACCAATTACAGCAGACAAGATGTGACACAGGTCAATTTTTAAGTAGAGTACATTTGGCTTGAATTCAAATTTTTCCTTCTCCTATAGAAGTTATTGCCCTGATTTTATTGAAGCAATCCTATCAGCAGCACAATGTTAAATTGAGTGAGTAAGTGCACTGTTGTATTGAGTAACAAAAACTGACCAGATAAGTACAATAGTATTTGTTGATTGCCCCATCTAATGCACAAGTGCAGCATAAGGGCTTTTTTCAATTGAGTCCAAGTTCAGGACCATAGCCCAGACATTCTCAAAAATACGACAGATCCCATCTGCATTACTCTAAAAGGGGCGCCTCAGGCACCAGGCAATACATCTAGCCCCTCCAAAAAGGATTAGAGTCTGGGGTGGGGGTATGGCCTGAGGCTCTAGGTGTATGTTAGTCTCAGCCATGTGATTCAAATGCTGGATTCACCTGGCACTCACATCAGGCAACTTCAACCAACTGACCAGCACCAGAGACAAGATACATGACGCAATCCAGGCCATTGGAAAAACATCTGGCTGAACTTTGTCCCATCTATTGGCTAAGTATAATGGTATTTATCAAGCCCCCACCTAATGCACAAGTGTGACACAAGGCCATTTTAAGGTGGGTCTGAGTGCAAGACCATAACCCAGACATGCCTGTCATTTGCAAAAGTACCTTGGGCCTCATTGGCATTCTCTTTAAAAGGGTGCAGCTGGCACAAGGCAATAAACCTAGCCCTTCCAAGGAGGGTTAGAGCCTGGAAGAACAGCAACCTGAGGCTCAAGTAGTAAGTCAGCCTTGGCCATGGTACTGGAAGGCTGCTCTCCTCCTGCTCTTATGTCAGGCAGCCTGGAGCGACTAATGTTACCAGAGACACAACACATCCAAACCAGATCTGCACTGTTATACCATGTGAGGCTTTTTGCATTTTCCTCAGCACTAATGCTCTGGAGAAAAGCTTGAATCCATCACTTCTTCTCCTTGCCATAAATAGTTGGTCCCTTTGGGTTCTTTAACCTTGGTTAGGCAACCAATCTCAGAGAACTCTGAATTCAAATCTGGTTTGAAAAATTCAAGTTACAAGCACACAGTGAGCCAATACTTTGGCATTGATACACCTTCAGCCTTGAAAGAGAAATAGTCATGAAATAAGTATTCTTTGATGATGGCCAAAGGCTAAAACTGCTTAAAATTTATAAATATATATATATATATATATATATATATATATATATATATACTAGCTGTACCTGGTCATGCGTTGCTGTGGCTCAGTTTGTTTAAATGGGAAAAAAAAAGAAAATGCATGTTTCTAATATGTTTAATTTTCCAATACTTGTGGATAGAGAATATTCTTGGTAGTTCCAGTTTCCATGTAGATAAAGAGGTTGTCTGGATTGCCGACTCTGGAACAGGCAACATATAATTGCCCATGTGAGAAGCAATCAGTGTGTAAATATAAGCCACACAATTCTAAAGATTGTCCCTGTGCTTTGTTGATCGTGATTGCAAATGTCAATCGAATTGGGTATTGCAATCTCTTAAATTAAAATGACACATCTGTTGGAATCATAGGAATTCATGGGTAAGGACATCTTCAACTTTAAAAGGCCATGTCAAAATTTTTGCTTCTATGATGTTGGTCATTAATTTTTTTACTGAAAGACGTATGCCATCACAAAGCTTGGGCTGGTTAATATTTCGCAACATGATAATTGGCACACCATAAAATATTTATAATAAATGGGATATCAATAGTGAAGAAAAAATTTAAGAATAAGTTTTTAGAATAAAAAGAAATTTACTTACTACTGAACCAATGAAATATGGCTTAAAGTTTATTTACGAAAGAAAACTTTTTAAGGAATGTCTTTCATTGAATTTAAACAAAAAAAGAAAAAGAAAATAAAATATTTAGTAAACAATTCGTTACTACTGAACTGAGGAAATATGGTTTAAAGTTTAGTGTCTTATCGATAATAATAAACGAAAGAAATAAGAGAAAAAAATGTCATAATGAAAAAAGAAAATAAAACATTTAGTAAACAATTTGTTACTACTGAACCAACGAAATATGGTTTAAGAAAGAAAACTTTTCAATGGATGTCTTTTGTTAATGTTGAAAAAATATAGGGAAATATTTTGTAAACAATTCATTAGAATAAAAAAAATTTAAATACTACTGAACCAACGAAATATAATTTAAAGTTTAGTGTCTCTGTTGAAGTCAACCAAAAAAGCAGAAAAAAACTCACGCGTAAAATTTGTGAGGTTTGAGTGGCTGAGGAATCAGGGGTTAGGGGCAAGCCTGTGTTGCCATTAGATATCTGACTCCATATTTTGGTTATATTATTTTACCCCATGTTGACTGGCCGGTGCAATACCTTGCTCAAAGAAAGTCCCAAAAGAAATATACAAAAAGAAAAGATAGAAATAGATAAGAGACGAAGACGTTTCTTTTATACTTTCCTTTATTTACTGTGTTCAACAACCATTCCGTGGATGACGGTTTTTTTCCTGAATGCATTGAAATGGTTGAATCCTCCAGTTTAAGGTGTCAAAAATACATTAATTCGTTTCAAGTATGTATGTGTCCACATTTGGTATTTCGGGCTTCCCTAAGGGTTAGTTTTCTTTTGGAAGTTTTGTCAAAGTCCGGTAAGAGTAGGTTTACAGTTCATTCGTTGGTCTTGTATTTTTCAGCATAATGCTGACCGATAGAGAGAGGATTGCTACCAAAGATGTATGCGTGGTGCCCAAAACACCAGACAGTAAAATGGTGTTGTTGGTTTGACAGACACTGCCTGAAAGAGAAAGATTACTTTGCTCTGTTTGTCAAAAGGAAAGCCTTTTTTCTTTTATGCATGTGTCATCCCCTTTTCCCATTATAGACCTCTGGGAGTTTTCTGCAAATTTAATAGTTTTCTTTTTATTTATTTATTTATTCTTTTTATTTTTAATTTGAAATTTTTTTATTTATTTATTCGGTCCCTACAAATTCTTGGAAAATGGAAGTAATATTTTCCATCATTATTCACGTTTGGATTTTCTCGGAGAAAAACGACTTATCAAAAATATCTATTTATTCGTTCCCTATAAATCCTTGGAAATGGAAGTAATATTTTCCATCATTATTCACGTTCGGATTTTCTTGGAGAAAAACGACTTATTAAAAATATTTTTTTAAATTATTGTAATATTTTTGGATAATAAGTATATAAAAACACTCCTGAATTTGAATAAAATACTCTCTGAAAATTTTAAACCAATTAGTGGTATAAAACTGGAGATTATCAGTTAGTAACAAACATTTACATTTTTATTTATATAGATATATGTATGATATTTTCAACCAGTGTTTACACATGTGTTCTTTCATTCATAACACACATACACAAACACACACACACACACACACACACACACACACACACACACACACACACACATATATATATATATATATATATATATATTATAACCTTTGTTATCTTATTTTTCCTCATTAGAGATAAAGTGAAGTTTTCAACTTTCTAACATCAATTAATCTGCACTGAGTGACTTTGCAAATGGCTAATCTAATGACAAACCTTATGCCTTTTACATGGCAGTTTTGCACTAAGAGATGATGAAATTTTCTTTTATCAGGATTATCCATGTGAGGAGGTCAGAGATGATACTGATTATCCAGAATCTGATAACATTAGTTCAAATACTGCAACAGAACTTATATAACTCCCAGGGTCCCATTTAATTTCTGGTATTTTTGCAAATACCAGAGTGTAAACCGAAACTATTTCAGCCTACCTTATCTGTTAGTGTTATCTTGATGTGGAGAAAGATAGGAAGTTGATTTAGAATTTGAGTGTTTCCCCTCAGGGGTTCAGGTTCAGATTAACTGAATGTCAAGGAGATAAAGATTCAAATAGTTTTATATCTTATGTAGGCTGAAGTAAAATTATTCAGATATATTGTATGATGATATCCCTTTGACAAAGGCTTTATAGGAGCTAACACTAATTAGATTATCAAGAAAACTTTAAAAATCAACATAGAAATTGATACCCTATAATAACTACGGAACCAACAAAATAACCAAAAAAAAAGTGATCCGGAAACAATAGACAAGTTTTAAACAGAAGAAAATAAGAACACACAACAAAAACATTAGCTTGTCTTGTCTATTAAAATGATCCAATTTTTTTTACAACAGAAATGGCACACACAGTGAATTTTTTTTGTGTTTCAGAGTTAAAAATGATTTATATTAGAGAATAAAACAATTTCTGAATGAGAGACATAAAATTCTCTGGATGTTGAGATACAAATCGATCATCAAATACTGGTCAGATGAACAGAACTTTACTGCCCATAATTCATGCCATTTCAGCAGCCCAAAGAGTGAAAATACAGGAAAATGAAAAGACATACAAATCCTTAGATCTTGCCCGAAAGCTGAAAAAACTGTAGAATGCAATGGTAACATCATTTGTTGTCGGTACCTCTCATTGCATGTCAGCAGATCAGCTAAAGGGCATTTTGGTCAAACAGACGAACGTGCCCATGAGAGAGCGTTAGTCACTCAAGTTAGCCAAGCACTATAGTGAGAAGGATACAGTCATTTACCTCTCATCACACAAACCATCCACAAGGAACAAGAGATGCTGGGCACCATTGGGGAAGTAAACATAAACTCACAAACAATGTTCTTTGATGGACACATACATATAGATGTGCCAGTATTTGCTGTCTAGCAAGGACTTACATACCTCAGCTCTGTACAAGCACTGGATTAAGTCTGGAATTTCTTCCAGGAGCAAAGGATGATAAGGACAGATGACAAGAAAGAGTCAGGTAACTGCATGCAATCAGCACAACTTGATGATCATATATATATATATTTACATATATACACACATTCACAGCTTTTTGTGAATATAAAAAGTTGGTGACCATAGTCAAGGGTGACTCAAGGGCTCCCTTTTTGATAGCTACTACATCAAGGTGTAGGGGAGGGAGCTACTTCTTTCCCTGGATTGCTCCACTTTACGCTTGATCCTTACCTTATTATGCTGAGTGTTAAGCAAGGTGGCATCAAGTACCATTTTTTGAGTATTTGGTATGACTCGACCTGGGATTGAACCCAGGTCTCCCGGGCCATTGGCAAACACTCTAACCATTATTTCAATATTGATATAAACTTTCTCTCTCCCTCTCTCTCTCTCTCTCTCTCTCTCTCTCTCTCTCTCTTCTCTCTCTCTCTCTCTTTCTTTCTCTCTCTCTCTCTATATATATATATATAACCCAGCAAAAATAGTACCTCATAGCTTGACTTATTTGAGCGATACACTTAAAATGCAACAAATTAGAGAATAAAGCAATACCCAGTCAAATTTTAAAATGAATAATAATTTTTGGAAGGTGTCTGTTCATACTGAATGTCACTTTTTAATCATCCAATTCTCAATATAACAGCAATAACTATGAAATGTTGATTATTATCCTTTATTTCTTCCAAAATAGATTCATCAATATCATCACAGACCATTATTGCAGCTGAAACCTAATGGGTTCCAAAATCATCAAGTTTCTTTATTATTATTTGCAAAATGTCTTTTTGGTCCATCTATTTTTTATTGTATAAGTTAATAAAAGCTAGCATCATAATCACCAAATTTTCTATGCATATCTTTAAGAAAATTTTCACACTTGGCGTGTCTTTAGCAAAGGGTTTATAATGTTAGTATAATGCTTGAGTGAACCCTTACTTTGTGTCTGTTTGATTAGCTAAACTGAATATTTATCATTTTGTTTCATTGTATGAAGTAGACATCTTCTAACCTTTACCATCAAAAAACTACTTGCTTGAATGGTGAATATGTTAGCATATACAGAAAATGATTTTAAGTTAAATTCTTAACTATAATATTTCTTTAACTGATTGTTTTTTCTAGAGTAAGTTAAAAGTCGTGCAATATTTTAACAACTTATTTTCTTTATTCTTTAAGTTACAACAAAAACAGCTAAACATTCAAAGTTAAAGGCCATCATCTGAAGCCACCTTTCTCCCAGTTCTTTTCTTTCGTGGCAAAGAACTCCTTCAATGAAGTTTTCACCTTTTATTGGTTGTTGGAAGTGTCCTGAATGCAGATAGTGAGCCAAAGATTAGAACAAGTATTAATCCAAAGAAGCTCGGTTCAGACTTTAGAGTGGCTTTCACAACAGTTCAATTCCATCAAGTTCCTTGAGTTTGTTAAAAAAAACTAGCATGCATGCCAAGATTGCAAAACTTTAGAGTCCCCCTTGTAATTAGAAACAAAGATGAAAACTTTAAAACTACAATAAAAAAAAAACAACAGCACGTCATTTATTCATTATTTGAACAGATTATATAACTTACAGCAATTAAATTTACAATTCTAAACAGAAAGAGGTGTTTTTTTCCAAAGAACAATCTTCTTTAAACTGGTAAAAACAGAGTTGAAATGTGAGGTGCCAGCAGTCATTTCAGAGAAGAGAGACATTGGTAAAGGTATCTAATTCTAAAAAAAAGTTACATAATAATAACTTCTAAACCTTTTGGAAAGAATTTTTTTAATAGGATAACTTAGAAAACTTTCGTTGAGCTAGAAAGACATGAAGAATATAAGAGTATTATTTCCTTCTGTTTCCCAGAGGGAATTCTATTATGTGATCCATTACCTGTTGGTGGGAAGAAAAATAACAGAAAAAACACTTCTTCTCCAAGCTAACAAATTGTGACAGCAGAGCCTGCTGGCAAAACACAATTGAAGGGCTGCAGTGAGAAAAAGTGGCTAAATGCCCATTAATGTTTTTTCTTCATTTTTTCCCCCTCTGCAGGTGGCAATGAAGGGTAGGTGGGAGCTGACCTGAGGAAACAGCAGATTGTGGCTACTTTTTCACTCTTTTAACTAGATGTATCTTTTATACAAATGCTTATTTTGATATGTCTCACACCAAATTTTTGTTACTTTGGTTCTCTCTTGTCAGTAAAGACTTGAAGTTGCTGTGTCCTAAAGTATCGCATTTCAGAAAGGTTTGCTTGTAAAGTCCAAAAACATCACTCTAGATATAGATACGGAAATTGCAGAGTTAGAACACAATAAAGCCTATAAATATTTAGGAATTAATGAAGTGAATCATATCAATCATACTATAAAGAAAGAAAAAATAAGAAAAGAATACTATAGCAGAATAAGAGCTATATTAAGAATAGAATTGAATTCAAAAAAAAATTACAGCAATTAACACCCTGGCATTACCAATAATTACATAGTTTTAATATAATAAGCAGGACATTACTGGAATAAAAAGATGGATACTAAAGTTTGGAAACTAATAACCTACCAAAGAATGCATCCCCCAAGAGCAGATATAGAATATCTCTACGTCAAGAGAGAAAATGATGAAGAGGATAAATCCAACAAGAATTGACCAACAAAACAACCACTATAGGATTAAAGAAATTCTTAGATACTACAACAGATTGGATTCTACAGTTAGTGAACACATACAAGAAGGAAAAGAAAATATATTCAATTAGTAAAGAAAGTAATTAATTCGTTAATCAACTCAACTTTACACCAAAAGAAATAGACTAAAAAGATGAAGCAATAGAGGCAGTAAAAAAACAAAAAAAAAGAAACAAAAACCTAAAGATAAAATCAATTAAAAATGCCTGTGAACTCTTAAAAATTGATGAATTAAAAACCCTGATTTAGATGTTGTAAATACTAATAGATGGATGAAAAATGCTGGATTGAAAGCAGAGACAGAGGGGTTAATAATAGCAGCACAGGACCAGACCCTACCAATAAGAAACTATCAGGCAAACATTATGAAAACAGATAAAACTCAATGTATGGATTGTGCAAAACAAAAAAATGAACCAACTGACCATTTAGTGTCAGTTTGTCTAGTTCTAACATCAATAGAATATAAAGAAAGGCATGATAAAATAGGACATTACTTTCTTTGGAAAGTATGTGAATACTATGGAATATCAAATTATAAAGATTGATATAAACATTAACCTGAACCCATAACAGCAGAAAAAGGAGCTGCTATTCTTTGGGTCTATACAATATCAAAGAAAAATAAAGAGCAATAGTCCAGATATAGTGGCTAAGGACTATAAAAGAAAAATATGACTTCTAATTGACATGTCAATAACAACATAATATATAAGTCAAAGAATATAGTAAAATAAATAAATTCAAAGACCATGAAAGAGAAATTGAAAAAATGTGGTACTTTAAAACAACCGCTGAGCAAGTAATAGTTGGAGCCATGGGTATGATCAAGAATGGGATAGACAAAAACATTTGGAAGATACCGACCTGTCCCAACCTATTTGAAGTACAAAAAATTGTACTTTGTAGAACTGCTCATCTCCTTAGGAGAATATTATCAATATAAGTGAAAAATATCACCCAAAAGATGCTGAAAAAACATGAATACAAGGAATGCATATAATATCTACCTTCCTTCACCCTAGGTCATGGGTAAGGACCTGGTGAAGGATTATGAGAAACCAAAGATGAAACTGAAAATTGAGTAATAATAATTGTAACAACTGATAATGATTCATCAAAAAAATTTTTAAAAATGAAAAGGCTATAAAGATTACTAGTATATAAAACAATGACATCAAATATAACATCTAGAAGACCAAGAATTAAGATAAAGGATTGGTTTATATTGATTCAGGTTTCTGAAATACAAATGGCTCTTATAGCATAATGGATAAAGCAGTTAGTATGGATAAGGCAAAAAGGGGCTATAGTTTGTGTATTTCCAAGCGCTTATCCTTTATTATTGTCTCTGATTGGTACTGTTTCTCATTATTGTAGAAATAAATAATGGTCTGTATGAGTTGTAATAAAAAAAAAACTAAAATTAAAATGATTAAAGAAAATGCAATTCAAAGCTAATAGCAATAAAAATTGTTTTTAATCAGATATTAAATGACCAGTCCACATTATGGACACACACCTAGCTGTGGTGAGTTGGCTTGTGTTGTCCCAAAAATCCCAAGGAGCTATACTGGTAAGGCTGCCCATGCTAGTATAATGTGGAGAAGATACCTGATATAGGGTACAAAATCAAATATCTTCAATAACAATTTTAACCTTAAATATGAGAGATGGAGACAAAGCCAGTTAGCTCCTATGCTGATGTCCATAAATGGACTTATTGATAACGTACAATAGTTTTCGGTCTTGATTTTACACACCCCACTGAGCAAACTTCAAGGAATGGATAAAGATAAGAGGGCTTGTCATGGTGAGCTGAGAATCATCTTAAACAATCTTAGCCAATGAGAAGGATCATTCCTCCCCTCTTTTCCTCTCCATTTATAATATTAGCCACATGAGCCATGTGAAACTCCACTGATAACCAATCTTTGATCCTCTCCATACTTGCCAGTGACAGGTAGTTTGACAATGAGGATCAGTTTTTTTCTCTATAGAACAGATGATGAAGGCTGTAAAAATTTCTTTAATTACCAAACACTAAAGTAGGTATTATGAATTTTTGAGCCGAAGATCAGTGTTAAATAGTAGATTATTTTTTTAAATCAATGTTAATACACTAATGTGATTTCCTAACGTAGTCTGGCATATTGCCAGAAATGTAGTCTACCCAGGTAAGAATTTAATACACAGTATACATAGTGATGTCAACTAAAATGGCTACATAGATATGTTCCCTCTTGCTTAGTGTTATAGTAAAATATATCAAATCTCTTCTGATTCACCCACTTAACTCTTCACACACCTAACTCCTAAAACACACAAAACACAGACCGACAGACATCGACACTGCAGAAGAAAATAACAGCTACCGGATGTTGACCCAACAACAACCAGTGTCAAACTGAGAAAATCATGGCTTTGCATAGTCTCCACGCATAGTATATTCAAAATCCCCTGAAAATTCTCAGTTATAAAAAAAGGTCTATTTTTCAACAAATCATTTTTTTTCCGCATATCGTATTTTCTGGATTCGGTGTTTGAAGTCGAGAACATATAAATAGGACAAATGGAGGTCACAAAGACAGTTAAATTCCTGTCCGTCACTGAAAGCATCACCCAACAACACCATCAGACCAGATCAAAGCAACCAGTCGCCACTGACCAGATAAACGCCTGTCAACTGGCTAGATATTTAATTCGCTTGTTTATTTTATGTACTCAATAAACAAAATAAACTAAATCTTCTTGTCAGTCTTATTTTTCTTGCAACCACACACTTGCATATGGCATAAGCCAGAAAATCTCAGAGAAAGCTAAGTTTTGCAGATTAGGCCATCAATATTTACTGCTTTCAAGCCTTTCAAGAAGTTAAAATAGTTTCAATACAAGTTGTCACAAAGATCACATCCTTTTTGCTGTTCCCATCTTGCTGTTTCTCATTATACTTTGTCAACATCTATGTGGTGCATCTATATAGTAGGATTGACACAACTGATAGTTGGAAGACAACTGCATTTTATTCTATTAGATCGGGTAAACTTTCCATATGATTGATAACCTATCACAACACACACATATATATCTATATCATATACCTTTGGTTTCATATCTTCTGAGTTTTTAAACTTTAGGATGCATTACTTTTGGAGCATAATTCATACATTAATATTTTCACAGACATTTCTTATGAAGAAGAAACCAAAATAAAAAAATGGTTTAGGTTCTACTATTTGGCATTAGAAAAGAATAAATGATCCTAGTTCAAGAGTCTTAATGAAAGATTGTTTATGAAAAAAGAGTTTAACTTCTGTACTTAGCACCAAGGCAAATGTGTCACAGAAATAAAGTATAATAGATTTTTGATCACCTGTGATTCTCTGCTTATAAAAAGACTTTTCATTTTTAGCACAGAACTCATCTATGGAGCTTAATGTACATTTTATACTCTCTTCAAAAAGAATATTTTTCTTTGGATAGCCAATTCCAGTGGCGTTCTTTTTAAAGACTGGCAAAAAAAAAAAATGTGATATAAAAAAACAGAAACGAGGTTGCAAGAAATATAATGCTGCCCACACATCCACCAAATCAATGTGCCAAATCAATATATTTTTATAAAGACTAACTGTTATTGAATGACTTTTCCAATCTTTCGTTTCTTTGATCAAGTAAATCAATGAGCAAAGATGGTGCACATTAGCCAAACAATGCTTTTTTTCATTGATGCTATTGAAGTGAGCCTGTCTGGTCAAGATACGTATCCAAAGTGATATAGGTACAGATATTTTTGTCCTCCAGGCGGATTATATATGGGATACATATCAGATGGAAGTATTGTTTCAAATAAAAAAAGATAATTATTGGATTTCATTGTTCCTGATTTTTAAATTGTGCACATATATAAATGAGTCTATAGCCTGAGAGATAAAAAACATTTATTTTACACAAATATTTTTCAACATAGTCTCTTTCTTTGTCAATATACTTAATTCACTGCTAAATAATAATCACACTGATCAAACCTTTTTCGTTGGATATATATATATATATATATATATATATATATCATTCAGTCCAGTTAAACTGGAGTCGGGAATAATTCCGTCAGGACAAAAAATCATTCAACTATGAATATTTAAATTTTCTTGGTAAAGAGCTCAATGTAACAGACATCACAGAGCAACAATTTCTTTAAGAAAAACAAAAAAAAGGTCACATTAGGATTATAAATTAATTTCCATCCTGTTATGGGTATTGATATGAATAAATAACACCAAAAATTACAGGACTTCTTCAGATCTAATGGATAAAATAATTCAGAATAGACACAGGAAGGAAGGATGGGAGTGGGTAGAAGAGGGTTGAAGAGTTTCCTCCCTATTTCGGCCACTTCCGGTTTTTAGGTTTTATTACCGGTTGGAATTATAGTAAATTAAATTTTTTAAGTTTTAAATTCTAAATACATTTCAACTTAAATCTCCAGTATAATAATAATTTAGGGAAGTACAACATTCCTTAATAACCTTACATAAGGATACAGTAATACTTATCTTAAATTAAATTCAAAATTCAAAATTAAAATTTTAGATTCAAAATTAATATTCGAGCCTATAAATTTAGTTACCCTTCCATTGAAAAGTACATACACATAACATGGTATCTTCTCATCTTTTTATTTTATTTTATTCATTTCACCTCAAATTTCAAATTAATCCTATGTTTTGGTTAATTAAACATTATCTATGATAATTTGTCTATAGTTTAAATTTATTCCTGTCTACATCTAGCTATTAATTCACATACTTTTTCAGGGTCTGGGTATATCATTATTTGTATTTTTTTCTTCTAGGCACAGATTACATCTACTATCAAAACATTTTGGAGTATTCGATTTTTTCAATATGGACCATTGAATCTCAGGGCTCAAACCTTTATTTTTTGTACTCCAAAAATGCTTAGATAGGGCTGTTTGGTTTTTCAGATGTTCATGGGAGAAAGAAAATTTATGATTAGCCTATCTATATTTCCATTTTATCAAGGAAATTCCTATATAAGTTTTTCTATCCTTAACATTTTCTTTTTAGTAAATGATTCCTTGGTATACAATCTAAGTTACATAACCCATTCATGGGACAATTCGTTCGAGTTCTACAATTACATTTATTTAGTTTACTATTATTATTATTATTATTCATTCGGTCATGAAATTCCTTAATCATCTCTTTATTATGATTATTGATTATTTGAAAAATATTTTTCGTGCAGGAGTAACTAATTTTTAACATTTTCTATTCAATATTCTATGAAGTATATTATTATGTTTAAAGTGCTTATCTATCAGTTTCAAAAAAATTTTACCAACATTTATACTAGCTAGTCTACAAAAAGTGGGGTTAAACCATATAAGTTTTATTTTTCTATTTTTTTGACTGCACATCTTATTTTCTTTATTAATATCATGGGGTATATTTTCTTCTTGATAGGTAAACTCTTCCCGCTAATTTTAAGGGCATCCATCTATATCTTACTACTCTCTTGGAATATCTTCTCGTTGGCAGATAAATTCCTTATTCTCAAATTTACTGCCTTGGGGACTTGTTTAATTATGGTCTTATAGGAAGGATACTGGTCAGTTTTTAGAAAAGGTTTATATGTGTTATTCGAAAGGTTTAGTGTCACATACAGGAAATTAAGTATCTTATTATTTGAAGAAACATCTATTTTGAATCCTAAAAACTTAAATGCCCTTATAATATTCTTTTGTATGTGTGTGCTACTTGGGCCATTACTCTTTGGGATGTATATTATCCCATCATAACGGTATAAACCCATCAGTTCCAGGCTACAATCCTACTAAGTGTATCTAATATATATAGACCCACAAGGTCAGCTATTTATGAAGAATTATAACCGCCCCCCATAGGGACATCAAAATTATCTGAATCACTTTTTACCCAGGTGGATCTATTATTTTTTAGAGCCGTTTTTCTACAAGCTAGAATTATATCATATTGTTCTTCAGTTATTTCTACATATTTTCTGGCATAGTTAATGCTATCTATTAGAATATTTCTTGTAATAGAAGGATAAAAGTCATAATATCGAATTGCATAAAAGTAGCCTAGCACTTATTTTTAGTTATATTATATATATATATATATATATATATATATATATATATATATATTTGTACACAATCTATATACTACAGGTGGGAAGTGACTCCAAATATTTTTGGTTTGAATTGAAAGTGTTTCTTCTCTTTGAAAGGTTGTTATACAAACTGTATGGAAGAGCCCTGTCTACTTAATTATTCATCAAATGCTGGCAGGAGAAGTATATTCATGCCTTTCCTAAAGGTACTTATGCAAAGTGAAATAATAGTATATATGAGTAAGTATAGCACAGACAGAGCCAACAGCACTATGTGATGAGGACACCAAGCAAACCTTGGTTTGATGATTGTATTGACAAGAAAGTGACAGTCACCGAGCACCAATGACTATGTCTACACTATCCTAGCTTAGATAGATATGCTTTATCATTCAATATGCTGGCCCAGTCAGTTGGAGCAGTAGAATACACAGAATACATCTCTATAGAGGGGTAAGACTCCCCCAATGAGTGTCCTGGATATGGCACTAAATAATCTGATGGTGAGGCTCCAGTAATGTTGAACTTTTGGGGAATGTGGAGTAACCTTTCCTTGCCATCGCTTCGAAGTCTGCTCTGGCTTGAATTGGTAGCAACTGATAGGGTCCTATCTATGGGTCTAATAGAACTGTTTGACATTTAAACTGTGTATTTTGACATTTAAACTGAGTGCAAACAATTGACTTATGCTAAACCGAATTGTTTGAAAGAGAACCGTTTGATCTTAAATTTATGTTAAATAGCAATACTTGGAAGCATTTAACTGTGTACAAAAGAAACAAGTTCAGGCTCATTTAAAAATTATATCAACAAAATGTTTTCACAAACCATATATTTGATATATATATGTAAAAACAGGATTTGGCATTAGATAACCTACAAGGATTGATATGCCATAAAACACAAGCAAACAAATATTCTATATGCTTTATTATAAATATTGAGCACTCTTTATTTATAAATATAGCAAACTATGTTTTTAATATATATATATATATATATATATATATATATATATATATATATATATATATATATATATACACACATATATGTATATATATGTATACATATATTATGAATGAAAAAAAGGACACAAAAATATACATAAAAAGGTTTTATAATTTGTTAATCCTGACTGGTTCAGCCACCATAAGAAGATGTTTGTTTCATGAATGTTAACATTTCAAACTTGAAATGAACTCCAAGAGATTGATTCCACTTAGGAAAGAAACTTGGACTTTAGCTTAACAACTTCACCAAACAACTTGCTAAAATTTATAAATAATTTCTGTGATAGAAATTTTTTCTTGAAAATGTCATAAAGTATGAAAATCCATATATAAGAGATAATGAATTTTTAAAAAATTAATTATCTATGGGTACTTAACTATGGACATCACTATATATATATATATATATATCATCTCCCATAAATAAGTCAACTTTAAAGAATTCTCATAAATGAAAAGTAAATTTTCTTCTAACCCAACTATAACAGTATTTTTTGATTCCTAGTATAATAATATACGATCAAAACAGATATTATTTGGTGTTGTTCATTACCAAACTCTGCATCACTGAAACTTTGTAACAAAAAATAAAATTTTCTAAATATCTATAAGAGAAGTACTTACTTTGGGAGTGCTACATATTCACATTCTTATTTGCAGAGTTCCACTGTTGTACAGTTTGGTAATAAAAGATGTCAAATAATAACCATTTTGTATTATGTTCAACTTGAAATAATAAAATCTTTGTTTCAGAAGGAAATTAACTTTATAAAGAGTTAGGAAGATAGTATAAATTCACTGAATAATGTTTAACCTATTTAACATTAACTACAGAATAAAGTGCACAAGAAAGTGAAAATAGAATATATATATATATATATATATATATATATATATATATATATATATATATATATGTGTGTGTGTGTGTGTGTGTGTGTGTATATATATATATACTACCAGTCGAAAACATTTGGCCACCCTCAAAAATTCTTTTTCTCATCCAAAATGTGTTATTTTTAAATAAATAAGTTAAGCATTGCATGCTTTTATTTATTATACCAGACATTGGCATAATGGTTAGAGTGTTTGCCAATGGCCTGGGAGACCTGGGTTCGACCCCAGGTTGAATCATACCAAAGACTCAAAAAATGGTACTTGATGCTGCTTTGCTTAACACTCAGCATTACAAGGTACGGATCAAGGGTAAAGTGGAGCAATACAGGGAAAGGAGTAGTGCCCTCCCCTACACTTTGGTGTTGTAGCTATCGAAAAGGGAGACTTTGAGTTACCCTCGACTTTGGTCGCCAACTTACTTATATTAAATACAAGTCTTACTCAGTAACTTTGACCTTAGTATAACCAGATATCTTTTAAAAAATTGATTCAAGGCATTTTTCCTCATTAGTACTGAGCATGAATAATACATTTATACCACCACTTGAACTTACATTAGACAATATTGTGTTTCATTACTTCTTGCAAGATACAACTTGTTTTACCTATGCAGACAATAGTTTTATAAGAGTCACCAACTTGTGTGACAGAAGGATGACTACTCCAAACATAATAGCCTAATTGAACGAATGTTGTGAAGAGATGACTTTGTGAAGAGATGACTTTGTGAAGCTGGCCTATATGGCAGAATTACAGTCAAGAACCACTGTTGAGGAAGCAAAACAATGACAAAAGCTCTAGTAGGCCGAATCAGACCAGTTATCACATCATACTGCCACATCACGTGATCCCATCTGGAACAGGACTTGTGGGTCAAGGATTTGGACTCATGCAAGATAATTACACAAAGCACACTAGTAAACTCAGCTAGAGGTACATTAAAATAAAGAGAAACAGCACATCCTTCAACTGACATCTTGGCTAGTGCAGTCAGGGAACTTAAATCCCACTGTACTGGTGTGGGATAAGCTTGACCAAAAAGTCAGAGGAAAACAATCCAGAAGTGAGTCACACTTTTGGAAATTCTAGCAAAAAAGCTGGGCAGAATTGACTTCATTTTACCTCCAGTTTTTGGTGGAAAGAATGCCGAAAAATTTGTGAAGCAGTGATAGCAGACAAAAGGGGTCGTTTTGATGAATCAAAAATTCAAGAAGTTTTTTTTGGTTTAATTTGTATTTAATGTGGCTCAGGAAGACTTTTATTTAGTAAAATAGGTAAATCCATTGTGGTGCTTAACTTGGCCATTAAAAATAACTCTTTTAAGATAAGAAATAAAAATTTTTGAGGGAGACCAAATATCTTTGACTGGTAGTGTACATACATATATATATATATATATATATGTGTGTGTGTGTGTGTGTGTGTGTGTGTGTATATAAAGAGATCGAAAGAGAGAGAGAGAGAGATTTGGGGTTCCCAAAAGGATGTGACCTTTGTGATAACTTGTCATGAAACTATTTTAAATTCTTTGAAGTTATAGACAGCCCAATCCATAAGATTAAGCTTTCTAAAAGATTTTCTGACTTAGTAAGTTTAATTTTTAGACATATCCTCAGGAACTCTGTCATTTTACAGTGATAGCTTGCTTGAGCTCTTTCAATCACATAAACTCACAATTTCACCACTTCTATCAACAAAGCACAATATAATTAATGTGTTGGGAAGTATAGGCCAAGAATATATCAAATTAAATTCGTCTCAAAGGTCAAGGGTGACCAGAAGGCTCCCTTTTCTATAGCTACTACACCGAGGTGTAGGAGAGTGCGATACTCCTTTCCCTGGATTGCTCAACTTTACCCTTGATCCATACATTATAGCGCTGAGTGTTAAGCAAGGTGGCATCAAGTAGAATTTTTTTGAGTCTTTGGTATGACTCAACCTCAGAGTGAACTCTGGTCTCCTGCACCATTGGCGAACACTCTACTCATTAGGCCAAGTAGGTAATGATCTCTCACCTACATGTGTTACCTAATCTAAAAATAGAAAAATACTTTCATGTGTCATGGTTTTCAGAAAAAAAAAACTTCTCCTTATTTTACTGCCAAAAAGTTGATGATTATAAACTGACCAAATTCTCCAGCATTCTTAGACTACTGACCAAATAAAAGTATTAGCTCCAAAATTTCACTATGATAAATAAGTTTTATCCCCAAAGGAAATCTAGGACAACATATAAGTAAGCACATAAAACTACTATAACATTTACATACACTGCACACATACAAAGACTAATATTCATATAACATATCTTTTGTAAGCTGTTACTCATTACCAAAAATGATATATAAAAAGACAGGATCTGTTTTAATTAAAACTCCTGTTGTTTGCTGTGAAGTTTGCTTCTTTTATTTATAATTCATTTCAGCATTAATATTTTTATCACAGTACCAGGAAATCCCTCTCTTACAATACTGAGCAAGATTTCATTTCAAGCTTGTTGCACATAATTTGCTATCATATTAACACTACCCTCTTAATAAGTAACTTTTTGCATTGTTACAAGGTACACAGGGCTTTTCCATCAATAATAATGACTTGTGTAGTATTCTTATCTAATCACTTTAGTCTAAATCTCACTTAAATGTAAATATGCTGAATTTACAATTCATACAATTAAAACTGGATTATTTGATTATTATTATTATCAAACTCAACAAGACTGAAACCATTTAACCAATTGGAGAATTGCATAAATATATATAAAGGATGCATTTATTTTGGGACTGCTTTATATTTATACTTTTAGTAACAGAGTTTTTGTATTATAGACTTTGATAAAGAAAAATATCTAATAATATCCATTTTGATTGTAGAATATTTCACAAGAAATTATAAAATCCTGGTACATTTACTTTAAAATAAAATTTGATAATAAAAATATTTTTATTCACAGAATTTATTATACTGTATCTGTTCATTTTGTCTAGCAATTTTCATCTTTCATTGTTTGGACTATTAAAGAGAAAGTGATGCTCTGGTGGTAACTCAATATTCTTGAAATGACAAGGCATTTAGTTTTGAAATTTCTTCAGTTAGAAATTGACAATTATCAAAATCAGTCAGTATTATGGAGATTATTTTCATTTTGCAGCATAAATTTAATCAGTATATTGGCCAATTTGTGATTTACTAACTATAATTATTTCTTCCTTAGTAACCTAAAAGCTAAAGAACCCCCACACACACACACACAAACAAAAAAAACAAACAAACAAAAAAACAACAGAATATATTTTTCTGTTTTGATCATTATCTATAATGTTACAAGAATTGTGCTTTTAGCAACAAAAATTACAGTTCCTTTGTTTTTGGAATCATTAGTGTTTGGACTCTGAACCAATGAAAACTCAAAAGAAATTCTGTAGTATTCCATTTTATCTTAATAATAAAGAACTTTTAGTACATATTTCAAACAAAAGCTGTACAAAGACTAAATAAATAGTTTCCTTTGGAAATACCAAAATTAGAAAAAGTCCAAGTTACTGGAGGCATGCAGTAATTGGAATTTTAAAATACACTTTCCAATTTATACATTTCAAAACAAAATTAAAGAGAAGATAAGAATTCAAAGGTTATTTGGCTGTACATCAGTCTCAAAAAATGAAAACATTATTAGACAAAATTCTTTGAATTTATACAAAGTATCAAGGAGAATATTAGCAAAAATTCAAGCTACATTAAATAATCTTTTGATTGTTTTTATTTTAAAATAGAGTATTGTGAAACATAAAAGATGAAAGAAAATACATGTTAAAATAACTAGTATTTTCTTTCATATTTTCCCTTTTAGTTGCCATTTTTATTGCTGCTCACCTAGGTCATCATTTGGTATAAGTGAGGAACAATGCAGAGAGGAAATAAAACCTTCGTCATCATTAAATGAGATTGTTTTGCCTGGAAATTTGTGAGGATATCAATATTCAAAGATCTTTTCTAAATTTTATTTTTTTTTATTTATCTTTTTTTAATTTCGCTTATTTTTCAATTAAATACATATATTCAACTTAAAAAAAAACTCTAATGGGTTCACAGGTTGTCTTGATAATTCTCTCATTTTCTCTAAGGGAAACTTTATTCCATGCAGAAGGTACTGTTGATCATTTCTACTTAAAATCCATGAAGTTGATGTGATCAATAAAGGGAGACAAAAGATATTTTTAAAAAGGAAAAAACTCATAGAGAGAAGGCTTTTTAAGATCACATTATTCCAGAAGGAGGTCTGAAAACATTCAAGTCAAAATATTGTTTGAACAATAAAAATAGGAAGAAACAGAATTCACTAAAGAATGCTCTCAAAAGAAACCACTATTGTCTTCAGAAAGAGCTTATTGTAGCAGAAAAGTAACAAAACAGAAAAAATAAATCAACAACTTTAGCAGACCAATTGAGTCAACCAAAAGCATGACATTGTAAAGACTACACACCAGGTTATACTGTATTGCCCATAAATAAGAAAACACCAAACAATTTTCAATAAAAAGTTAATTTACTTCTAAACTAGAAATACTTAGAGTTTATTATTTCTTATAGGACATTATTCAAGCAAAACAGATATTATTACATATTGTTCCTTACCAAATTCTATAGCTCTTAAACTGTTTAAAGTGTTTCCTGAGTGTTATTCTAGGTTCACATATTGCCATTATTTATTATTCAGGATGAAATGCTGTCTTGTATTTCAGGACATTAAGTCTATTTACATAAGAGAAATCAGTTCTCTGAATAATGATAAAGCATTTGACATTATTGTTTGCTTTTTGATATGGATGATGTCTATTAAATAAATAGACAGTGAATCTGATAGCTCATGGGCCTGACACTAGAAGTTTATAGTGTAGTTTTAAATCTGATACCAGCTACCAGAAGCAATTATGTATAAATTACAATGAACAAGTCAGGTACACTGAATAAAAAAAGTTAATTTCAATTTGAAAGTACTGCATTTCCAATAAATAAGTACAAACAAAATAAGTTTTTATAAAAAAAGTTCATTTTCTTCTTAACTTCTTATGAAAAATCATACAATTAAAACTGAATTATTTGGTTATTATTATTATCAAACTCTACAAGACTGAAACCATTTAACTAATTGGAGAATTGCATAAATATATATTAAGGATGCATTTATTTTGGGACTGCTATATATTAATACCTTTAGTAACAGAGTTTTTGTATTGTATACTTTGATAATAAAAATATCCAATAATATCCATTTTGATTGTAGAATATTTCACAAGAAATTATAAAATCCTGGTACATTTGGTTTAGAATAAAAATTAATAATAAAAATATTTTTATTCTAGCATTATAGATGCAAACTCATTATATTCATCATCAAAAGCATAACAGATTTTTTGCCAAGACTATATATGCACAATAATCTTGCTGATTTTAATTATAAAGCTGCTGTCTGGAGGGAGTTTCAATTCTTTCTGGGATTTACAATCAATAGAGACGTTATTAGCTATTATACAAAATAAGTATACAAAATAGTATACAAAATAAGTATTCTTCTTAAACACAGATTGCAGGATCTTATTATTTCTATTGGAACAATATACAATCAAAATGGGTATTATAAAATATCATTTATTATAAACCCCAATTTCACTGAAACTTTGGCTTCATTTGGTTAAATGCCATATCAACCCTTGATGGTTATTTAATGCCAAATCATGTTTATACATGATTATTCAGTGAATAGTTTTATAGGTAACATTTTTTAAATGAGCCAATGATCATTTGTTTTCACACAGTTATATGGTTTTAAATATTGCTATTCAATAGAAATAGTTCCATTTGTTCACACTTAAATGATTTCAAGCATTGCTATCTAATACTAATAATTCAATTTGATATTGATCATTTGTTTGCACACAGTTAAATGGTTTCAAGTAGAGCAAATGATTAAACAGTTCTATTTAACCCATAAATGAGATCCTAACAGGTAACTACCACTCTGAGCTAGAGTGAACCAGGGAGTAATAGCAATGAAGGAGTACTCCACATTCCCCAAATCTCCATCAGATGTAGTTTTGCGCCATATCTAAGACACTTGTAGGGATGGGGGTCTTATTCTTCTGCAAAGATACAGTTGGTGTATATTAGACCCCAGCTGACGAGGCTAAATAAAACTTTGTAACAAATAAGTAGCAACCTAAAAGATTAGCTCACCTCTTATGGATATTTACGTAGTTTTATTTTTGGTTACTGGGGCTGACATGTTATTTTCAGTGTGAGAGTTTCAATACTGCAGGGATTGGCAATAGGTAATACCTATTAATTACCATTCTGACTGCATATTGTTAAACAAGAAAATTATACAATGCTGTGTCCACTTCCCAACCGAAAAAGCTTATTCACCAGAACTTTCACAGTACGTCTGAGAGACAGTCAAGTTTGAGAATTTTTAAAAGTGTAGTTAGTTTACAGAGAATGACAAGAAAGAAGATAAATTTTGCAGCTACGTGAAACTGCCTTCTTCCCATTGAGAATGGGTAACATTTTGTGAAAGAATGGATCTTTTCTTGATCAAATACCACTTCATGTCTTACTGTTTTTGAGAATAGTCCAGAGGAAAGTTGTAACATCTGCAATAGTATGAATGAGACATTTTTGTGGCTATGTGACTGACTTTTGCATTCCCAATATGTAAAACTTTGTTTCATTGCTATTTCTTCAATTTGTCTTTGTCTCTAACTTTCTTTGATATGCCCATATCACTACAATTACCTTTTTGTAAAAGATTCTTAAGAGTCTGTTTATTTATGAGTGATACTGTATGAAAGATTAACTAACAACCAAGACAGCAGTGGATAAATTTCTACCTGTAGAGAGCTGGAGAATAGACAAGCTAAATGGATGTTTCCTATAATTTATTAGATTGTTTGGATGTCATGCCAAACAATTCCTCTTCAGACTATCCCTCAGGGCAATGGGGGTTATTTGGCAGTGCTTATCTCAAATTCTGAAGCAGACTGATTGTGCTTCTCTTTGAAATAATGCCCTTTGAAAAGGCATGAATCCATGTCACCCATAAGGTATGAGTGAAATAGTAAGGCAGAATGGGCTCTTTAACCTTGGCTTGGCCACAAGTTTTGGTGAAGGAAAACAATTCAACCAAATTCTTTCTACTTAAAAATTGACCTTGTGTTGCATCCTGTCTACAGAGAGGCGGTTGGCTAAATGCACACACACAAGAATTGTACTTTTTCAAACAGGTAGAAAATACATTTTCTGAGCCAGTAAAAGCTCAATATCACTTGCCTTCTTCTGCATTGAATGGCATAACTTATCACATAAGAACAAGTTTTATAATACAACAAATACTGTGTATTAGTTACGACACTAAACTGCATCTGATGGTGAAGCTCCAATCCTGAAACTTTGGGGAATGCGGAGAACTCCTTCATTGCCAGGTCCTCTCTTACTTGGAGTGGTAGTACACATCAGGTTCCCATCTATGGGTCAAATACAACTGTTTAATCATTTAACTGTGCACAAACAAATGACTGATGTTAAATTAAATTATGACATAGCAATACTGGAGGCCATTTAACTGTGTGCAAATAAAACTATGAGTGTTTCATAGCAATACTTGAAAACATTTAAATGTGTGCAAACAAATGAGCTCTGGCCTGTTTAAAATATTACCTGCTGCCTAGTATGGAAATGTCGCCTGTTTGATTAAAGCACACGTATTCCGTTTTGTGTGCATTGACATGGAGGCCAATGCCTGCGGTGGCTTGTTCCAGAGTATGCTGAAGTGTTTCGGCTTAGACAGTTGTATTTGCCAGAATCGCTATGTCATCGGCGTAGTCAGCGTCGGTGATTGTTTTTGTGGGGTACCTTCTGCTTCTTTTCTTTGTCAGCTTGAAGCCATTTTCTTTGATTTTATCAATTGATGTTCTAAGCACGTAGTGTAGACAGATGATAAAGAGGTATGGGGCAAGTGTGTTCCCTTGCAGTACTCCTGCTACAATGTCGAAGTAGTCTGTGTCTCCATCCAGAGAGCATACATGAATTCAATCATGTATTTAACCTACCCCTCCACTATGGGCAGGATGTGACACAGGGTTAATTTCTAAGTGGTGTAAAAGTAGTTGGAATTTAGAGTTTTCCTTCTAGACAAGTTGCCTATCAAAAGTTAAAGAATTCAACCTGCCTTACTACTTACCTATTTGTGGAGAGAGAGGTGACAGGTTCATGGTTTTGTGTCTTGGTTTAATAGCAAATCAACCTTCATTAGTTATTTCATGCCAAAGCTATCCTTCTTAAAGAACAGTAGGAGTACTTTTTAACCTATTGCTGTGGATGGGTTCATACCTTTCCCAAGGGAATAAGAGCAAAGTGAAATACAAACAGCTTCATCTAGGAATTGAATTTGGGTCTTCAATTCTATTTTCTATCATTATAACCATTACACTAAACATATCCGCTTGTATTAGGTCATGAAGACCTTTTTTCCTTCTTCTTTTTGGTATCTATGATTAAAATAAAGATTTTTACTTCATATACTTACACCAAATTGTAGGGTAAATGAGCCTGACTTTTAAAGTCATTATTATTTGTTTTATTGTATATTAATGAACTAACAAACTATATTGCTATTATAGATACTGACAAAAATCAATAAAAATCCAAACTGTGTTGAATCACAATAAAAAGACCAAAAAGAGTGCTTACAGTAAAAAAAAGGAAAATTGAAGAAACTGTATCCCTAAACAAAAAATACTCACCAAGTTAAAAGATTAAACTAAAACAAATAGTGTATTTTAGGACCAACAGTTTATGACAGAAGACGACCACAGCCACAAAGTAAATAAATGAATAAGTTGTGGTAATTGAAATTTTAATAGATCTGCTGACTCAATCTTTTGATGGCCCACTTAATCCATTTAATGGTATTTAAAATCACAGTAGATATTCTTTTCATTTAAAAAAGGAATCCACCGTGAACAAAATTCTAGGATAATCTCTTGTATCTAGTTATATTGATTAATTAATCATTTTTTAGAATATGATTTATCAATGTTATTAAAAGTAGCACTATGCAACCTCTGTAAAACTTTTCAAATTACCAACTGTTTTTCATCCTTTAACAAATTGAACTTAAACTTATTTAAATGAAATGTTAGCAAGAAGATAACAATTTTGCTTTGAAGTTATATCACAGACATGTTTATAACCTGTGAAATCATGTTTTTTTTTATTCATCTCTTATTATGTATACTATTGTGAAATAATTTGGGATTTTAGTTAATCATTTAAGTAATAAATTATTTTCTTGCAAAACATGGAGTTCAATGTTTGTGGGTGTTCAATATATAAAAGGTCAAGGCAAAAAGTCATTGTTTTGCATAGGCATGTGATAAAAGTTAGTTAAGGAATAATTTGAAGAACAGATATAAGAAAGGGATTTAAGGCAGTTAAGGCAGTCAGAGAAAGAGTAGCAGAAGAAGAAGCAGAGAGGTGACAGACAAGAGATGAAGCCCTAAGGAAGAAAGTGGCCTGGTCAGTGGAGAAGAAATATCTAAGGCTGTGGCTCTTTCATTTTGTCTCACATGGTTTATAGTCTCTGTCTAGCTAATCAGTTGATACATTTCCTATACTCTATCTCTCTCTTTTTGATGACTACTTTGAAAAGGCAGGAATGATAAGATTTTTTTATCCTGTGATCCAACAGACAGTGTTTTGTGTTTGTCCCTCCTTATCATGGTGAGGCTGGCACAGGGTTTGACTGAAACTTAAGGGGTAGTGCCACACTCATAGTCTATTTGGGACCATTGGAACTGATGTTTCTTTCTGTGTGTTAATGATAAAGCAATTAAGCCTTTTTCTAAGTGGAAAATGTTTTTTTATTCTGCTGTTTAATGAAGTTCACTAACACAAACACTGTACCTCAAACAAATTCAGACCTTAGACTCAATGTTTAGATCTGCCAATTCCATATTCAAATTTAAATAAGTTCAAAATCCTGGGCAAGACTTTTTGCATTTCCCTTCACATGAATGGCCTTAAGAAAGTCATGAATTCATCTGCTTCACCACTCCAGCAATGATAGTAATATGCACTGGTAAATAGTAGGACAGACTAGGTCATTTAGCCTTAGTATGGCAATGAGTTTAAGAGAAGGAAAACTCTGAATTCAAACTTCACTGACTCAGCAAAAATTTGACCTTGTGTTGCATCCTATCTTTGAGGTATATTTTATGAAGCCCAAATATTACATAAAAATGTTATGATTTTATTTACTGCTAAATAAAAAAAACAAGGTGAACATCTAAGCATGCTGATTCCATAGTTTTTTCTAGGAATAGCAGATATTGGTTAATATTATTTTTCTGTGTAATTTTCTATTTATGTTAATATTCCCCACCGAAGTGACAAAGAAAGAGATTATCTTGAAAAGAAGATATTTTTGAGTAAAATAAATGTTTTTTAATGATCAGGCAATGGAACATACCTATGTATATCATAAAAGAAAAGAGAAATGGTTCTTTTCATCATAGATTGGTAATTATTGAAAGAAATAATTGCTAATATAATGATTTGCTCAGCTTATTACAAGGAATATGAGTCACATAGAATGGGTTGACCAAAACGTGGTGATAACAAAAACACATAGATTGATATTTATCTTTAATCATTTCTGGTTTCTTTATCATAAAATGTAAGGTATCATCAGAGTATATTTCAGAAAAGTCTTTTTTTCTTTTTCATGAGTATTCCAAATTCTATGCTATTAAACAAAGAAACATAACCAAATTCTGCTTTGCTTACTTGTATCAATCACAAATAAACACATAACAATTTTCGATTAAAAGTTAATTTTCTTCTCAACCAAAGATTTTATTATTTTTAATGAAGTATTATACAATCAAAACAGTTATTATTATATATTATATATGACCAAATCTTACAGTATTCAAACACTTAAACTGGAAATATATTTGTTATTTTGCTTTAGTGTATACCAACTGAATTCCTTACAGACAGTTGTACTGAGTATAGCACAAGATTTCATCCAGTAGGAGGCTTCAGTTCTGGATTGTTAAGTACACATTCATTGCTATCACTCCCAGGTCCCCTCTGATTCAAAACAGTAATTTCGGTTTGGGTCCTATCTATGGGTCATATAGATCTGTTAAAAAATTCGTAGTATTAGACAAGTGTAACATGATGGACAATGTTTAATATTAGAATTTTGAAATTAATAATGTGAATATTATTTGGAATATGAAAACATCTTTATTCTGACTGTCTACATTTCTAGCAGTTTGATGCAACTGCAAGGAGAGAGGAAGACTTTATAAGGGTTTATGAACACATCTTGTTTGTAGCTACAAAGATGTACCTACCCCATGACCTGACCAATTCAAACATATGTCTGACCCAACTTCTCTCATTGTGTTTCAAAACTCAACTCCCCCTGAATTCCAAATTATCTTTTCTTATATAATATCTTGTTAATTATTGCATCAGCAAGTCATATTAGAACATGTATCATTTACTTTTATTCAATTTAAATCAATTTTATCATAAATCAATGACATGACTTGATTACCTTTCATGACATCCGGCCTCACAAATGATTTTGAAAAAAGGCACCTCATAATCTGAAAAACAATCTATCAAATCTGACATCCCACCATATGTACAAAAATTACACTATATGAAATTCTGAGATGATGTATATTGATGTACATTTAGGTTTTTATCCAGTCCACAACCTCACAGAACTAAATAATAAAATAACTATTATAATCAATTATCAATGAGCAAGACATGTGGAACACTGATGGAGGAGTAAGGATGCACTATGGACCCCTACACATGGATGTGCTAGTATTAACCAGCCAGCAAGAACTCATCTACAACTGCTCTGTGAGGACACAGGATGTAGTTAGGAAAAACTGCAAGGAACGATGGACAGTAGGGATAGATGGAGAAAGAGGGCCAGGGAAATCAATGCAAGCAGTACAACTTGATTATGATGAGGAGGAAGAACTGAAACCATATAATTGTGCAAACAAGTTAATATTATTAATATAATTATTTGAAAAAGACTGATTACAGCATTAAATAACCAAACGTGTTGACACGTAATAAAACCAACCAAAAAACTAAAAAATAGGAATCTGCCTGAGTCAAAAAATAAGTATATGAAATATATATATGCAGATATATATATATATATATATATATATATATATATATATATATATGTATACATACATATATATATATATATATATTTATACACAAAGGGTGACCAAAAAAATTTGACACCATCTTAAAAGCATTTATTTCAAAAACTATTTAGTTTAGCTCATTGAAATTGAACAGTTTAGGTGTTGAACATCGTAAGTTTATTCTGGGTCCAATTTCATCAGTGTTCAATATATACTTTACCAGTGACATGGCACACGGTAGTTAAGCTCTTGCCAAACAAGCTGTAACATGTCTCGAGTAACACTATCCAGTATGGAATGGATTTTCTGTTTGAATTCATAGATGCTAGTAGGAAAAGTGATCATGGCGGCCATTTCATCAGAAAGCTTTCTTCATGTCCACCATGCCTGATCCATCTCTCTGCAGATTCTTGTTGAGATATAAAATTTTGATCTGTTTCTATACATTCAGTGAAAATTTGAGGTTTTTTCAACATGAATTGCCAAAATTATTGTCTGGCGAAATGATGTCAAATTTTTTGGACACCCTGTATATTTATGCAATTTTGCTTTTAATTATAGAGTTTCAATACTGAAGAGTTTGGTAAATAAATAATATGAAATAATATCAGTTTTGATTGTATAATATTGCACAAGAAATAAAATCATTGAATTTTTAGTGGAGAAGAAACTAAACTCTTATAAAAAACTTGATTAGTTTGTATATATTTATAGGCAATACAGTACTTTCAAATTGAAATTAACTTTTTTTATTCAGTGTACCTGACTTGTTCATTGTAATTTATACGTAATTACTTCTGGTGGCTGATATCAGATTTAAAACTACACTATAAACTTCTAGTGTCAGGCCAATGAGCAATCCAATTCACTGTCTATTTATTTAGTAGATATCATCCATATCAAAAAGCAAACAGTATGTCAAATGCTTTATCATTATTCAGAGAACTGATTTCTCTTATGTAAATAGACTTAATGTCCTGAAATACAAGCAAGATTTCTCTTTGAACAATAAATAATGGAAAAATTTGAGCCTAGAATAACACTCAAATACACTTTGTCAACCTAAAGTAAGCAGAAAAAGAAACACCTAATAGGTATCTATTAAACAAACTAATTTTTCTCAATATGATTTTTTCTCAATGTTTCTTTTATATGCATCCACTAAAAAAATTCTCATGGATAAAAGCAAAGAAGAATTTTAACATTGTTTATAAGGATTTTATTGAAAATATGGTACAGTTTGATTATGAACATTTTTTGAAAATGATGTACACTTTTATAAGGCTTCTATAGAAAATTATATGAATATTGATTGAAAGGATTTTATAGAAAATAATGTAAACATTGATTATGAAGATTTTTATAGGAAACCTATTAATCTTTAGACATATGCTCTCGGTATATTCTAAAATTTTGATAAAATTCAGTACATCCAAAAAGTTTTACAAAGTAGTGAAAGCTGTAAAAGACATTGAAATATTCCAAGATTTCTTTCTACTGTGAAGCTATCAGCAATCTGACATTGTCCTCCTGTTGCCTTGGTCAACTGTAATTCACTGCTATCCTTCCCAACCTGATACTGCTGGTTTTGAATTCAGTTTTCATTCTCCTTGAGTGGTTGCCCTATGCAATCTAGAGTGCCCAACTATTTCATTCTACCCTGAGTAAGAAGACATGAACTAATGCTTTTCCCAAGGACAAAGAAAAATGCCAAGAGACTTGCCCAAAATTTAAACTTATTGAATTCATTAACTATGATTATTCCATTTCAAGTTGATTTCTAAAGATTTTCTCTGTATTCTTTACCATTGTTTTTATACCAAAAAATCCATGGAGCACTGAAATAGAATAGAAGAGAACATGATGGATATACAAGGAAAGAGAGGTGAATATTCTGATTTTACAAGACTGCAGAATGACAGAGGTAAATATGTTGGCACTATGAGCAAGTAAAAGACCAAAAGGGAACATGCTTGTACTGCAAGCTCGTAAAGCAAACTGGAAATAAACATGCTGGCACTACAAGACAGTAAAGGAAACAGGTGTGAACCTGCTGGTACTGTGAGATAAAAAAACTAGAGGTGAATATACTGATGCTAATAAGAGCTGAGGTTGGCAGTATTTCTTGCTGATTGTTGAGTAGGAACTTTTTGCCTAGTTTATCATAAAAGGGAGATTTCCCTTTCTTGTCTGCTTAGCAATCAATCAATCAATCGAGACAAAGTCAAAAGAGGAAATACCCGAGATGTACAAATGACATGAAATTAAATTCAGAAATAAGTGCTTGCAACAATAACCAACAAAAATTTATTTCCCAAAATATGATAAAGTTTAAAAAAGAAAATTCAGAAGGTTCTTTATGTGTGTGTGTATGTGTGTGTGTGTGTGTGTGTGTGCATATATTAGAGATGAGTGCAAGAATCCTTGTAATGGAAATCTTTTATATCTATGAATGATATTTATTTTTTGCTTTTAGGTAAAAGACAAACTTAACTACTTATTTGCTTTGGTGAGAATCTAGATTTTTTTATTTTGTCTGAGTCGTCCAAGAGCAAATATGAGTCTGATGGAGATGTTTAGTAAATGGGAACAATTTACCAAGTGTTTGACAACCAGTAAATGTTTCTTGGCTATTTTTATACAGAACGGCTAGTTTTAGACTTTTTCTCTTAATTATCATTAGTTCTAAAATGCAATTTTCCTTGTTACATAATTGCTCCAGACTGCATCATTGAAAGTGTTACTTTGTGTCAGTTCTGGTGCCTTACTGTCTGTAGTTTTAGGTTTATTTTTTAGCTTTTATGAAATGTTTGAAATGCCTTATTTCTATTGGTGGAGAGAATGTTTAGAAACTATTTGTTGGGTATTTTCTTTGGACATACAACAAGCCAATAAAATAATACATATGAACATGCTGGCCTGTAAAGAAAATAAAAGCAAATATGCTGTAATTACAAAAAGAATTTTATGCTAATTAATACTAACTAGCAATACTTACTCATATAATATAAGATGGTCATGATTCAAAATAATGGACAGATTCATGTTTATTGAAAGGCAAGAATAATTATTTGTTTTTAAAGGATGTTTTATTTATTCATTTTTATCTTTAATCTACTACAGATACAGCTTTGTTCTCCACTTCCTCAAGTTCATTCAGAAATTTCAGATACCCTTGAAAAAAAACACAAATTAATTGATATTTCAAATAAATGTTTAATCTTACTATTCTTAAGACTTAGAGGAGTGATATCAACCTAAATTTAAAAAATAAATAGTTTCTAAACTTTGTCTTTTGACCAGATAACTTTTGATATGAAATGGATTCCCTCTATGCTTAACACCTGGCTCAACAGAGAGGGTCTAAGTGCATATAAGGACAGAAAGAGCAATCTGCTAGGCATAAGATGAACATGCTTTTACAGTTAGGTGGACAGTATGATAGGAAGATAATTCCTACTTAAAAACCAATCTGAGGCAGATCTATTTGTATAATTTAAAACTTTTCCTGGCATAATTCTAAAAATTCCTAAAAGTGTAGTTGGAATTAAGCCAAGAACATTAGAGCCTTAGTAGTAAAAATGGATAAATAGTTGATAAGTAATAATAAGACATTGGCTCTGCTTAAAAGATACTTCATGATTATCCTTTTCATAAAAGCCATAAAGACTGAGCGACACTGAAAGCTCTAGAAAATTTAACCTTGTGCTAAAGTAGTCCTTAGAAAGAAAATATTTAAGGACGCTTATTGTGGTTAGTGTGCAATACTCAAAAGCCATTAAGAATGAGCTTAACTATGGGTGATCTGGAATGTATACTCATTCTTATAATCTTCTATGAATATATTTGATCCCACAAACTAAAGTTTGTGGGATCAAATACATGGAAAGAATTTTTTTTACTGTTATTTGCTATAAGTGTATTCTCAGCTTTAGCTAGCCTGATCTCATACATGCAGCTAGCTTAAAAATTCCACTTTTCAGCTCTAATCAGTTAAATAAAATTATTCTTCCATGAATCCTGCTCTGGACCAATATTTCATCTAATTTCTCGGCACACTGATATCATCATGGCATTTTGTGAAAAAGAAATAAGAAACAACCACAAAAACAGATTAAATCAAACTGAAGATATTTTGGCATAAACTGAACTGAAGCATTATTCTTCCAGAAACTTGGCTAAAGAAATATCCATATTTCTTCTCTCTAAGTAATAAATGAAGTTTGCTTGAATCAATATCCAGCTGCAGAAAGTCACTTTGTTTATATGACAATGATAGAACAAATTAATAATGACAAGAATGGTGCAAAGAATAAAAAATAAGATTTAAACTATCATCCTAGCAAGAAACCAGTAGTTCACAGAGGGAATTTTATCTATTTCAACAAAGCTGGACAGAAATATAAGTAAGAACAAGCAGTTACTTATGACCCTGTAGCCACCAGGAGACTCCCAAAAATGTTTGATTGATTTTGGTTAATTTTTTGGGCGACTTATGTCATCTTGTATACCCAACCAACAAAAATGATGTTGCATGCAATAAAATCTTTTTTTCAGAGCAGATGTGTAAACAATCAACAATAAAGTACAACTTCCGGGCTGGATGATTTTGTGAGTAGACAGAGCAATTTGCTTTGGAGGACATGTTATTAAGATAAGAAATTAACTTGGACACTTGAGACAGCTGACCTAACTTGAGCGATTGGCAAAATAACAAAGATATTTGCCTTTAATTGTATGTTAACACACAGAAGTTGTGTCTAAAAAAAAGATACTGATTTTATTTAAATTGCTGGTTTTTATTTGCTTATACCAAAATTAAAATCCTATAAAAATGAATACATGTTTTCAAAAATTGACGTTATCTTTTGATTTTAAATGTATGGGGAATTCTAATTCCTCAACTGTTCATTTAAATATGTGAACCATTGGACAAAATACACTGGTGACTGCATTATAATGGTGAAGGTCTGTGTAGAAGAAGCAACACTTTTTGGATGAACTTACAACAGAAGAAGGATCCAGCAAAGTATCACAGATTCTCCTGAACAACACTCTGAATTCAGATGTATTCTTTCTTGATCAGTTGCCTTATCAAGGCTTGACAGCTCAGTCTACCCAACTAGTTAATATTTATAATCTCCATGTGTGTGTGTGTATGTGTATGCACGTATAAATGTATATATATTAACCTAGCAAAAATAATACATCATAGCAAGAATTTTATTAGAGCAATACACTTAAAATGCACAAAGAGAATTAAAAAATTCCTATCTAATTTGCAATCTAATAATTTTGTAGATGTTGTCTTTACACTGAATATCGTTTTTTAATCCTCCAATTTTTCATACAGATTAAACAGTGAAATTCTAATCAGAATCCTTTCTTCTTAGATAAAAACATCAAATATCATCATTGATAACTCTTATAATGAGATGTCAGTAGGTTCACGGGTCAACTGATGCATAAATTATATCAACTAGCTCTTTTTGACCATATTTCATATGGGTTTTGAAATAAACATTATCAAAAATAAAGGATGTAAAATTGCTTTTAAAATTTAGGATAATTGTCAAGCCCATTAATATAATGGGTAGAGTGTTCACCAATTGCCTGGAACATCGGAGTTCAATCCCTGGTTGAGTTATAATAAAGACTCAAAAAATGGTACTTGATACCTTCTTGTTAAACACTCAGCATTATAAGCTATGTATCAAGGGTGAAGTAAACTAAGCCAAGGGAAAAAGTAGTGCCCTACCCTACACCTTGATGTAGTAGCTATTGAAGTCACCTTTGATTACTGTCGCCTGAGAAAATTACTCATATGACATATGGTTTTAGAAATAAGCATAAAAAAATAATGGACGTAAGGTTGTTTTTAAAGTTTAGGATAATTATCAAGCAGTATTATCCATTTTATATATGGGTTATGAGTATAACATTATAAAAAAAATGTTGAGTCTTTTTTATAAAAAATTCAGGATAGTTATTTGGAAAGAGTACTTATGTTATATATGAGTTGCAAGATGCTCATCATTGAAAAGAGTTTAGGATAATTATTAATATTTAACGGACATTTTATTTGTTTTAATCATTTAATAACAATGGGTTACTGTCTTATTTACAACAAGCCTGACATACAGAACATAGCTTCAGGTTCACTCATTTAAAGATCTGATATTCAGGTTCATTCAGAGATCTCAGATATTCAGGATCCTTTAAAGATCTCAGATATTCAGGATCATTTAAAGATTTCAGATATTCAGGATCATTTAAAGATCTCGGATATTCAGGTTCATTCAGAGATCTAAGATATTCAGGATCATTTAAAGACCTGATATTCAGGTTCATTCAGAGATCTCAGAAATTCAGGATCATTTAAAGATTTCAGATATTCAGGATCATTTAAAGATCTGATATTCAGATTCATTCAGAGATCTCAGATATTCAGGATCATTTAAAGGTCTGATATTCAGGTTCATTCAGAGATCTCAGATATTCAGGATCATTTAAAGATCTCGGATATTCAGGATCATTCAAAGATCTCAGATATTCAGGATCCTTTAAAGATCTCAGATATTCAGGATCATTTAAAGATTTCAGATATTCAGGATCATTTAAAGATCTCAGATATTCAGGTTCATTCAGAGATCTAAGATATTCAGGATCATTTAAAGTCCTGATATTCAGGTTCATTCAGAAATTTCAGATATTCAGGTTCCTTTGAAGATCTCAGATATTCAGGTTCATTTGGAGACTAGGAGATGTATTAACCTAAATTTATTTTTTAAATTAGGTTTCTAAGCTTTCTTAGATGAAAAAAATTCCTTCTCAGTACAACACTTGGCCTCAAGAAAAATGGTATAAATGTATATTAGGAATGAGAGTGGGTTATTAATACTGAAATAAACACCCTGCAAGAGCGATGTTCATCTCTCCCCCTGGCAAATATAGAGTCAGAGATAGATAACACATATAAATTAGTCATTACTAGATCTTTTAGTAGAATTTAAACCATGTTTTTGAATATGACATACAATTTCTGAAAGTTTGGTTGAGAGCATTACCTGTATGGAGGGACCAACAGAAGAACATTTGGTGAATTATATACATAATTTCATTAGGAACTTTATTATTTGATGAAATATATATTTTTTAGAATTGCATCAAGGAAAATATTTGTATTTTAACCAAAATACTCTGTGAGAAGTTAAGGTGAATGGTAATGCCTCAATCCTTGTCACATGATTTACCAAATTATGATCAAATAAAGCAGAAAGAATTTACCTCCTGAAGACCAGTTGCTATTCATGGTTTTGTAAAGATAAGATATTGGCTTTTAAATTTCTTTAAGATATTTTTGGAAAATACCAAAACTGATGATTTGGGGGAGAAAATAACAGAATTTTACTTTTGGGAATTGCTAAAGATTTTGTGCAGTTTTTGAAGTTTATTTTTAAGAATCAATGAATTATAGATTATGAATTTAAAAAAAAGAAAATTTGATTAAGAAAATTTTTTCCATTTCTTAGAATAGAAGTTTTAATAATCTTATTTAAATAAATGTATTCAAAAGTTATTAGGTTTCTTATCCAACACCTATTTGAAGAAATCAAATATAATGACAAGGAAAGAATTTAATTAGATTTATTCATTATCAAATACTTTGACAGGGAATCATACGTAAGTTCATTTCTAGAAAAGTCAATTTTAAAATAGGATAGATTGCAGGAAAAAATTCAGTTCAGTAAACTTGTGTGTGGGTGGGGGTGCATGCAAACATATTACATATTTTTATGAAAAGTGTACCAAAGATATTTTCTGTTTCAATCCAATAATTTTTTAAAAAATTTTTCTATATTATTCAACATCTGGGAAGGTGGATGAATTAAAAAAGTTTGATTTAAAAAAAAAATAGGAAAATGAAGAAGAAAAAAACAAATAATAAAATTGGAAATTAAATCATAAAAATATCCCATGATTGCACTTCTGCTAAAATTTAACTTTTGGTACCAAAAAGAAGAACTCAGTATCTTTCAGTGCTTTGCCAGTCCATGGGAGACACATGTGTTTATAGACTTCTCAAAACAAGCAATCCATACTAACCTGATATTATTATTTTATGGCTTGAATAAAAATAAAAAACATTCCAAAAAAAAGCACATATACCTTTAAATGATCTAACCTCAGTTAAAAGTTTCTGATAGTTGTCCACTTCTGGGTATAAGTTCAGGGTACAAGTCTCTATGATAAAAATACTTTAACCAGTTTTCAGTTATATATTTATATTGTTTCATTTCTTTCTGGGATTCTGTTAGCAGTTTCACAAACTTTTAAAATGATTAAATGTTTAAAATGATTCCTAAAAGCTGTCAGAATCTCAAAAGTTGTATCTTATTTTATGATATCTGAAAAGAAAAAGTTTTTTTTATAGAATAATGGTGCCATTGACAGTATTTTGATATGATGTAAGCACTGGAATGCAACAGAGTTAGAAGGAGACAACAGGAAGATGGGAATCAAAATCATGTCCTCAGATGTTCAGGTGTGATCTGCATGTCATTTTGATCGTAAGAAGAAAGTGTAGAAGGATTAAATTTTATGACATGAGCGAAGATGATGTGTGATCAAATGTGATGAGTCTTATGGCCCTTTTAAGAGTTGCCAGTAAGACAACAAAGAAGCAATCACATATCCTACACTCACCAAAAAGTTGGAAATAAGATCACATTCCAGTATATCCTATTTGGAGTTGTGTCTTGCAGGAAAGGATCCAGAAAATATAACAATTTAATGATAAAACACTGTCACTGTGTCATAAGTCAATCCTGGATCTTCTAAAAAATATATAAGTTAGATAATCTTTCAATAGGACCTCAGTGTCTTATATTTCTTACCCTCCCTCAAAAAGATTAAACTGGCATTTTGCTTTGCCTGTGTGGGCAAAGCAACAAGAATGATTGGTTGGTTTGGTTTTATGGCATATCAATGATTGCCAAATCCATTTTATACATATTTATTAAATATATAGGATTTGGTTGGTGGGGTTTTATGGCATATCAACCATTGTAGGTTATTTAATGCCAAATCCTTCTTATACATACATATTTGATATATAGGATTTGGTTGGTTGGGTTTTATGGCATATCAGCTATTGTAGGTTATTTAATGCCAAATCCTTTTTATTCATATATATCAAATATATAGGATTTGGTTGGTTGGTTGGTTGGTTGGTTGGTTTTTATGACATATCAAACATTGTAGGTTATTTAATGCCAAACCCTTTTATACATATAATAAATATAATATAATAAATATAATATTTCTAAACTCATTTTGTTGATAACAACCTTAAACAAGCCTGAGCTCATTTTTTTTGCTCATAGTTAAATAGTTTCACTTATTTCTATCTTTTATGAATAATTCTATTTACTATTAATAATTTTCTTTCTCACAGTTAAATGTTTTTCAGTATTGCTATTAACTCTAGCAAGTAAATTAAATATCAGTCATTTGTTTACACACAGTTAAATGACCAAACAGTTCTGTTTCAAATAATTCAGTTTAGCATGTCAACAAAGTTAAACAATTCCCAGTACTGCTATGTATCATTAACAATTCAATTAAATATCAGTCATTTGTTTATACACAGTTAAAAGATTAAACAGTTCTAATTCAAGAATTCAGGTTAGTGTAAGTCTTTTGTTAGTACCCAGTTTATGTGTCAAGGTACACAGTTTAAATGTCTGTTCTATTCGACCCATAGACAGATCAGGTGTTACCACTTCAGGCCAGAGTGGACCTGGGAGTGATGACAATGAAAGGGTATCTCACATTCCCCAAAGCTCTAGCATTACTGGAATATCATCATCAGATTGTTCTATATCATATCCAAGACACTTATTTGAGGAGTCTTACCTCTCTGCAGAAATGCAGTTGGTGTATTATACAGCCCCAGCAGACTGGGCTAACTGCAACAAGAGTAAAATTCTGTATAAATTCAAAATAATTCAGATCGGACCAAATAATTAAATACTAGTCTAATCCTCTTTGGCCAGTGGGTAGAGTGTTCGCCAATGGTTCAGGAGACCGGGGTTCAATCCCAGGTCGAGTCATACGAAAGACTTTAAAAAAAATTGTACTTGATACCTCCTTGCTTAACTCTCAGCATTATAAGGTACATATCAAGGGTAAAGGGGAGCAATCCAGGGAAAGGAGTAGCACCCTCCCCTACACTTTGGTGTAGTAGCTATTGAAAAAGGAGCCTTCGGGTCACCCTCAACTACAGTGGCCAACTTTACTTTACTTTATATTTATATTGTATATAAGGATACATGAGGCATGATTCAAAAGTATCAAGATTGCAGTTTTAAATCTATTAAATTTTTATTTTAATTTTAAAAGGTTGAAATTTGTATGAATATGTTCACAGTAAGTAAATGTTAAAAGTAAGAAGAAAACATTTGAACACACGAGCCAACAGAGGAAGAGATGTATCAATATTGGTCAGTATGTCTTTAAGTCCTATTAATTTAAAATGCTGAATTTTACAAAATGTTATGCTGTATTTTTGTTTGTAAAATAATGCTTAAACTATGCGTTTTAAATGAAAAGACACACTTACTCTACTATAAACCCAAATTGATTTTAAAGTCTCTCTCTATCCAAATGTCAGCGAACACGACAATTTTTTTGAATCTCTTCTATAATATAATTTAAAAATTCTTAAAGCCCTAACAGTAGTTTAGAAGAGAAAGTAAAAGCCTAAAACGCAAAAAAAAAAAAAAAGCATTTATTAAAGCTCTATAATTCCTGAAGCCTACTAGGTTCCCAACGGTAGTATAGAGAAAGGAGGAAAAAAAAAATCCTAGGAAAATATCCCAATACCGCAAAAAAAAAAAAAAAATTCGGTACCAGTGAAAGTCTGACGAAAGTACCTTGATCTTGGACTTTAACTAAGTTAAAACTTAAGAAAACTTAAATCAAAATTAAACCCCCTCTTTTTATATATATATATATATATATATATATATACGTACACATGGGAAGCAGCATGATGTACGTAAATGTATTTGAATAAACCCATGGGCGACCAAACTCAATACCTAAACGGGTCCTGGACGTGAGTTTGACGACTCTACGCTCAGGATCGTTAGTTTGATCGGGGAACTACTGCTGCTTCTCTATAAGAGTGGCTTCTATAGAAGAGAATAAAACAGCCATCGAAAGATCACCATGACCCACACTCAAACCACATACACAAACCGCATCGCTCTTCGCACGGGTAAAAAAGGGGCGCGTCCCGCTGAGGTTGGAGCCCTGGCCTCAGTGTTCGAAAAATCAGCTACAGAGCTCAAACAATCAAAACTAATAAAATGCAAGCAAACACCACAAATAGCCACATTTAACGTAAGAACTTTAAATAGAATAGGACAACTACCAGAGCTAATCGCATCGGCCGAAGAACATAAGATAGACATAATATGCATACAAGAACACAGATACACGCACACCGAAGATATCAAATATCACGAAACTGGCAATGGCTGGTCGCTCGTCACTGTATCCGCATGGAAAAACTCTGTCAACGCCGCAGTAGGAGGGGTAGGATTACTTATAGGACCTAGAGCATTAAAAACGCTAAATAGCGTTGAGAAAATACAACCTAGAATGATGGCAGCTACATTTAACGGCAACCCCAGAGCAACAATAATCTCATGCTACAGCCCCACCAATGTTAGTGAAGAAACTGAACTAGTCACCTTCTACGATGAGTTATCCTCATTAGTGCAGAGCATCCCGAAACACAACATGTTAGTCATTGGCGGAGACATGAATGCCCAAATCGGGAAAAACGGAAACAACAAATACAGCCTCCACAACACGTCAAATAGGAATGGGCAACATCTAACAGATTTCATGATAGAAAATAGATTAGCATGCCTCAATACAAACTACCAAAAAAGGTAGGGCAAACTATGGACATACACGTACGCAAACAATACTAAAGGTCAGATAGACTACGTCCTTATAAACAAGAAATGGAAAAATAGTGCAATGAATTGCGAGGCATACTCCTCTTTTGAGGGTGTGTCCACCGATCACCGAATAGTCACGGCGAAAATATGGTTAAGCCTACGAAAAAACGCCAAACGAACAGCGACCACCAAACACTATGATTGGGCCCTATTGAACAACAGAGATATAAGAGATAAATACGTATTAGAATTAAGAAACAGATTCGAAACACTACAAGAAAAGACGGAAAAAAGTACACCAAACGACGAATATGAAAATTTCGTCAATGCACACCTCGAGGCAGCAGCGAAATGCATTCCAACAAAACTCAAAACTAAATATAGAGTCCCTTGGGAAACTTTAGCGGTGAGAGAAAAACGTGCACTAGTGAAAACAGCCTCCAAAAACTATCGAAAAAACCCAACAAACACAAATGCCTTAAAACTAAAAACAGCACAATATCAATTAGCAGGCGTATATATAAAGGAACAGACAGAATACATTCAAAATCAGATAGATAAGATTAGAGACTCAGTGGAAGATAGACAATCTAGGATAGCCTGGCAAACAATAAACGAAGTGAGTAGAAGAAAGAACACAGCCAAAGCAAAACTGAAAGCAGCAAACCAACAAGAAAGAATAAAACTGTGGAAACAGCACTTTGATAACTTACTAGGAAACCCACCGAAAATAACACAAGAACCAATCACCAGAATAATTAGTAAACAATTAGACATTAAACTAGGACCGTTCACACAAGAAGAACTCGACTCGGTTTTCAGAAAAATTAAAAATAGGAAAGCTGCAGGGCTGGACGAAATTCCCCCGGAAGTATGGAAGACCAGACAATTCGATGACATACTGCTCCGACACTGCAACGCAGTATACAATCAAAATCCGGTAGATAGATGGATGAAGGGATGCATACTCCCCTTCCCTAAAAAGGGGGACCTCGGATTAGCCAAAAACTACCGAGGCATAACACTTACTTCCATAGCAGCCAAAATCTACAATGCCCTACTACGAAACTGCATCAAAACCGAAATCGACAACATACTTAGAAAAAACCAAAATGGCTTCTGAAGAAATAGATCCATGACCTCACAAATATTAACCATCCGTAGAATCCTTGAAGGTGTACGGGCAAAAAACCTACAAGCAACATTAATTTTTGTTGACTTTACCAAGGCTTTCGATTCCATTCACAGAGGAAAGATGGAACAAATCCTACTAGCGTACGGCATACCTAAAGAAACCGTAGCGGCAATAACGATTCTCTATAGAAACACTAAAGTAAAAGTACGATCACCAGATGGAGACACAGAATACTTCGACATTGTAGCAGGAGTACTACAAGGGGACACACTGGCTCCGTACCTCTTTATCATTTGTCTAGACCACGTACTTAGAACATCGATTGACAAAATAAAAGAGAATGGCTTCGAACTGACGAAGAAAAGAAGCAGAAGGTACCCCGCAACAACAATTACCGACGCTGACTACGCCGATGACATAGCGATACTGGCAAATACACCTGACCAAGCTGAAACATTACTACATAGTTTGGAATGAGCAGCAGCAAACATAGGCCTCTATGTTAATACACACAAAACGGAATATATGTGCTATAATCAAACGGGGGACATCTCCACTCTAGAAGGAACTCCTCTTAAACTAGTAGACAAATTCACTTACCTAGGAAGCAGCGTTGAATCAACCGAAAAGGACATCGAAACGAGGTTAGCGAATGCGTGGACAGCTATCAATAGGCTATCGATTATCTGGAAATCAGACCTAACCGATAAAATGAAACACAGTTTCTTCCAGGCAGCGGTCACATCGATACTGCTATATGGCTGCACTACATGGACGCTAACAAAACGGCTGGAGAAGAAGCTAGACGGCAATTACACAAGAATGCTACGTGCAATCTTAAACATATCCTGGCGGCAACACGCCACAAGACACCAACTGTACGGCCACCTGCCCCCTATCACAAAAACTATTCAAGTTAGACGAGCCAGACATGCAGGACACTGCTGGAGAAGCAGGGACGAACTCATAAGAGATGTATTCTTATGGACCCCCACACATGGCCGTGCAAAAGCAGGACGACCAGCACGAACATACATTCAGCAGCTATGTGAGGATACGGGATGTTGTCCTGAAGACCTGCCTAGGGCGATGAACGATAGGGAGGAGTGGCGAGAGAGGGTCAGGGATATCCGTGCTACCAGCGCGATATGATGATGATGATGATGTTCACAGAGGAGCAACTTATAAAACATAGTGATAAAATTTAGTTAGAGCCAGTTCTTAATATGTTTTGATTAGCAGTTTTTAGCAAAATAATGTATTGTACAAGGGCAGGTCACTCTGTACTTACTAGACTTTGTTGCATGTGACATTTTCTTGTTTCATAAACTGCAAATTTACCTTAAGATTTGAGTACATGAAGAACAATAAAAGGAATATAATGATACAACTTTATATAAAAAAAGAGGAGTTTTATAATTGGTTCAAACCATGAAAAACTCACTAGAATAAGTATATTGAATGCCAAGGAGATTATTTTGAAGACAATGTATCAGTCATTGTTCATTTCTGTATAGATAAATACAGAGTCAGAGTGGATACTTTTTAACAGCCCTTGTAGATTATAATAAAATTTATGATGGAAGATGTTCTTTTGATACAATTATACACATCAACTCTTTCTGACAGAAATTTCACTCATTTTTAAATGTTTGATTTTACTTATAACTACAAGGTGGAATGATAAAATTGTCGCCCTAGAAAAGACGACATGATTCCATTTCCATTTAATAAAAACCGGTTTTCTGTTTTTGTTGCAGACCATCAATACGTTGGCCAGTTGTGTACAAATCCCAAAAGCGATGGGAGCCTTCTATCATGACTGAAAGTGACACAATGTTTAATGAGCGAGATCGGAGATGTACCACTGAACAACTCATGCTGTCTACTGATCCAAGTTATTACAACAGGACCATTGCTAGCACCCTCAAAATGCAAATTTGGATTGCCACAAATTACAGGGATGTGCTCAGGGTGATGAAAACAAAGTTTCCAGCTATGGTTATATGTCTTTGGTGTGGTTTCAAGTTAGGGCCACATCATGCCACCTCACATCTTCAAAGTCAGCTTGAAAGTCAACACAAAAGTGTCCCTGGATGTGCTAAAGAGTGTGGTGATCGCCTGGTGTGGCAGCAGGACTCAATGCCGGCCCACAAGTCCAAAGAGACCCAGACTTGGCTTCAGAAAGAGTGCTACGACTTTGTACCCTTCTCTTATTGGCCCCCTCCTCCCCCGACCTGAACCTGCTGGACTAGTTCATTTGGTCATACGTCGAGATCACCAAGATGACCTCCCACAATACCAAAGCCAGCCTGATCGCTGCCATCCGCCGAGTATTCAGTGAGCTCCTGCTGGCGTTTGTGGAAAAGGCATGCTCCCAGTTTCGGATCAGTATCGAGGCGATGATTGAGGCTGAAGATGGCTACATTGAATAGATGTCAGCTCTACTACATAATCAAGTTACCTGAATTAATTTTTTCAATAAAAGTTTTAAAATAAAGCTGTAGTGTTGTTTTTTTTAGGACGACAATTTTATCATTCCACCCTGTACATATGTTTTCAATGTCTCCATTACAAGCATTTTTTTTAATCACATTTTCATTTGTCAATAAAAATATGATATCAATTATTCCTATCTAACATTAATAATCTATACTCAATTATTTGGTTTAGATTAACTATTCTTATTTAATAATAATACTTTTATTTGCCCAGAATTATATGGTTTTAATTAACTAATAATAATAATCCTTAGTAAACAATTGTAGCTTCAAGTAATAATTCTAAATACAAATAATGATCAAACACTTAAATGGTTTAAAGTATTCTTATCTAACATTAATAAATCTATTTAATAAGAATAATTTGTTTATATACAGATGTTAGTTTCATACATTCCTATCCAATACTAATAATTTTCAAACAGACCCATGCATGTGACCCTAACAGATATTACCACTCTGGGTCAAAGTGAATCTTGGAGTAATAACAATGAAGATGTACACTACTCTTCCTAGTGTTAACTGACTTTTGCCTCACTGCTAGATGCAGGTGAGTGCCATATCTGGAACACCTCTTTGGATTGGGTCAGGGGAATTACTCTACTTCAGGGAAAGCACTCAGTGTATTCTAAGCCCTACTGAAAGGGTTAAATAGATACAAAGTCACAATTATAGGTCACCTTGTGGGGACCAAATTCAATGCAGAGATGAATAAATCTATCTGTACAAGTTAAATGAAGTGTTTAAGAAAGATTAAAGAGAGTTATATCTTTCTAAAAGCTTTAATTTCTTCATAAAAGTAAGAAGTACCAATTTTGAAATAAGCCTAAGTATATAAATATCGCTGCATGTATGCATGGCTGAGTACATATTCTTTAGAGCACATGTACTTTCCTTCTGTATCAATGTATATGTACGCAAGATGAAAGCCAGAAACAAATCCTTGAATATTCCTACTTTGGAAAATACAAGAATGCATAAACATGTGCATGTGATTCTACAGACAAATATACACAGTTTGCATTTGGTTCATATCCACCAACATATCTCTTCATCCATGCATATATAAATATATGATATAATAAGAAGAACAGAAGATAAAATTCAAACCAGTGCATAAATAGGTATTCAAGGCTCCTGTGGATGAGCAAGTCTAAAATCTAAAATATCCAAGTTTCATATGGATTACACAATCCTCAGACAGAAATATATGTGTGTGTGTGTGTGTGTGTGTATTGAATATATACACACCTCTCAAATGCAAACAATCTATATTTATACCCACTCATGTATACACTGCATGTGTATACACACTCAAATATGAATGCTTGCATGTATATATATATATATATATATATGCACACACACGCATATACTCAAACATACATACAGCTATGCATATATACACTTATAGTTTGCAAAGAAGAAAATATGTTTTCAGAGACAATTCACACACACACACACACACACACACACACACACACACACACACACACACACACACACATAAATAGATATACATATATATGTACAGTGTATCACAAAAGTGAGTACACCCCTCACATTTCTGCAGATATTTAAGTATATCTCTTCATGGGACAACACTGACAAAATGACACTTTAACACAATGAAAAGAGGTCTGTTTGCAGCTCATATAACAGAGTTAATTTATTTTCCCCTCAAAATAACCCAAAATATAACTATTAAAAGCTAATCCCCTGCCAACAAAAGTGAGTCCACACACTCCTTTGGGAATGTTGTCAATATTAACATACGCCATGTCAACTGTCAGTATTTTGTGTGGCCACCATCATTATCCAGAACTGCCTTTACTCTCCTGGGCATGGAGTTCACCAGAGCTTCACAGGTAGCCACTGGAATGCTCTTCCACTCCTCCATGATGACGTCATGGAGCTGGTGGATATTTGAGACTTTGCACAACTCCTCCTTCTGCTTGAGGATCTCCCAAAGATGTTCTATTGGGTTCAAGTCTGGAGACATGCTTTACTAGTCCATCACCTTTACCCTCAGCTTCTTCAGTAAAGTAGTGGTCGTCTTGGAGGTGTGCTTGGGGTCATTGTCATGCTGGAACACTGCCCTGCAGCCCAGTTTCTGGAGAGAGGGGATTATGCTCAGCTGTAGTATTTCACAGTACATATTGGATTTCATGTTTCCCTCAATGAAATGTAACTCCCCAACACCTGCAGCACTCATGCAGCTCCAGACCATGACATTCCCACCACCATGCTTGACTGTAGGCATGACACACTTATCTTTGTACTCCTCAACCGGTCGCTGCCACACATGCTTGAAGCCATCAGAACTAAATAAATTAATCTTCATCTCATCAGATCATAGGACAAGGTTCCAGTAATCCATGTACTTTGTTGATATGCCTTCAGCAAACTGTTTGCGGGCTTTCTTGTGTATCGTCTTCGCAAGAGGCTTCCTCCTGGAGTGACAGCCATGCATACCAATTTGATGTAGAGTGCTGCGTATGGTCTGAGCACTATTAGGCTTCTTTAATCTCTTCTTTAATCTCTGCAGCAATGGTGACAGCACTCCTACGCCGATCTTTCAAAGAAAGCATTTGAATGTGATGCTCAGCACATGTGCTCAGTTTCTTTGGATGACCTACCCAAGGCCTGTTCTGAGTGGACCCTGCTCTTTTAAAACACTGGATGATCTTAGCCACTGTGTTGCAGCTCAGTTTCAGGGTGTTGGCAAACTTCTTGTAACCTTGGCCATCTTCATGTAGGACAACAATACATCTTTTAAGATCCTCAGAGAGTTCTATGCCCTGTGGTGCCATATAGGAACTTTCAGTTAGCAGTATGAGAGAGTGTGAGAGCTGCCCTACAAGTTTGAACACACCTTCTCCCTATGCACACATGGGCCTATTAACACTAATGAATCACATGATATTTTGGAGGGAAAATGACAAGCAGTACTCAATTTGGACATTTAGGGATGTAGTTTCTTAGGCGTGTACTCACTTTTGTTGGCAGGGGATTAGCTTTCAATGGTTATATTTTGAGTTATTTTGAGGGAAAAATAAATTAACTCTGTTATATAAGCTGCATACAGCCTTCTTTTCATTGTGTTAAAGTGTCATTTTGTCAGTGTTGTCCCATGAAGAGATATACTTAAATATCTGCAGAAATGTTAGGGGTGTACTCACTTTTGGGATACACTGTATATACAAACATGCATACAGCCATGCACACACAAACTTTTTCAGGAATATTATACATGTGTATATGAATATATATATATATATATATATAAATACATATATGTATTATTAAGTCCTGTTAAACTGGAGTCGGGAATAATTCCATCAGGACAAAAAAATCATTCAACTATGAACTTTTAAATTTTCCTGGTAAAGAGCTCAATGTAATTGACATCACAGAGCAATAATTTCTTTAAGAAAAATCATAATGTGACCAGTTTTTGTTTATATATATTTATATATATATATAGAGAAACTAACACACATACAGGCATGCACACCCATACATTTTCAGGAAATATATATATATATATATATCCACTCATGTTATGCAAAGCTCTTCCATTGAATTGAGCACTCAGGTATCTGTTAAGGCAAAATGTAAACAAACAAAAACCATTACATAATGCCTTATAATTCCCAAGGTGATGAAGGTCACCTGCTGGCTGAGTAGTTTATAGAATACACATTCATATCACCCTCACAGTCTAACCTAAAGTTGGGCTGGTTTCGGTCCCAGCTTCAAGCATCCTACATGTCTAGCCACACTGAAGAGTTGTGATACAACGAAACAGTCTGTCTGTATATGACAATATATATATACATATATATATATTGTCATCCACAGACAGACTGACCTGAAGAAGTCCTGTTAGTTTTTGGTGTTTTCGATTTATATCAAAACCCATAACAGGATGGAAATAAATTTATAATCCTAATGTGACCAGTTTTTGTTTTTTCTTAAAGAAAGTATTGCTCTGTAATGTCAGTTACATTGAGCTCTTTACTAGGAAAATTTAGATGTTCACTGTTGAATGTTTTTTTTGTCCTAATGGAATTACTCTCAACTCCGGTTTAACTGGACCAAATAATACTATATATATATATATACATACAAACGTGCATACAGTCATACACACACAGATTTTCAGAAACATTATATATATATATATATATATATATGCATACCCACGCAAACATGCTTACTCTTATGCAGACACATATAATTTCAGGAACATTATATATATATATATATATATATAGATAGATAGATAGGTAGATAGATAGGTGTGTGTGTGTGTGGAAAGAAAAAGAGAGAGAGAGTGATTAAATTTCAGTAGTATAAAAAAATAAGAAAAAAAACAATCCACAAATTTACTGGATATTGAAAGAATAAGACAACCAAGACCACTCAACTTTTCCTGAGTTTCATCTAAAGTCTCTATTAGCAAAATAATGATCTCGGCAAAGTAGTCTGAATGGATGAATGCCTACAGCCATTCTCAACAAAAACTTCTTGCTACTCACACTTAAAGGAAAACTTGCTTCCTAACATATTTCCTGGAATCAGCTACATATCATATATTTATTCATTAAAAAAAAAGACAGCTGCAAATACTTGAAGCTATAATTATTAAAAAGAACCTACACTAAAATAAAAAAAAAGAAATCTTCAACCAAGGAACTGTCATATTCAGCAATTAATGAACATACAGAATCAACAGAAACAGTTTTGCTAACATTTTACATATGTTATAATGTAGTGAAGTCAAAATTACTTTAAAAAAATATGAATTCAAATTTTTCATGTTATAAAGAAACAATATGAAGAAATCATGTGCATCAAAGCTCCTCTCAGTTCGTAAATAACAAAATATAATTTTAACCTTTAAAAACTGCTAATGCCTGTTAAAAGTGTTATAAGTATGTTCCATGGTTAGGAAGTAACAGGTAACAATGGCTTGTTGTACCTGGTTCTCAAGTAGAACTCAAAAACCACGAATCATTGCGGTAGCCGTGGAATTCACATGATGATGAAAAAACAGTTGATGAATACCTAGTCAATGAATATTACTGAACTTAATCCAACTCTTCAAGTGAATTCTTACTGGTTGGTTTTACCTTACAATTTGACCATCCTTTTGGCAGGAGAAAAAATCTTTATTAAAGACTAAATTCTTAGTTTTTATTTTATCTTTCCCTTGGCAAACTTGGTGTGGTTTGTCTGACTGAGTCAAGGTTTGAACAGTGGAGAAAACTGTTCATTAAGTCTTTCTCTCTCACTCTTATTTTCCTGTAATGTGACACCCAGTAACCAATCACACAGTCTTCTTGTTGAAGAAGGGGATCCATGTACCTCCCTCATTCCTCACACATGGCACAGCACCTTTAAACAAGCCTTTCTACTATGGATTTCCTATCACAGGATGATGACCTTTTTCTTCACCTGTAAGTCTTGTGCCCTTAGGATTTTCTGCATCATTGGCCAACATATTCTTAGTCTGTAGTTGCTTGAGGTGTTTCTTTTTTTTTTTATCTTTCTGATTAAGAGTAGTTTTTCATTTGTTTACCTCTTGTAGGCAGTTACACAGATGTTGAGCTATTCTGTCATAAATAGCTGTGACTAGTTTGAACCAAAATCCATGAATGCTCTTGTGGCTTCATGCCTTTCAATTTGCAAATTTATTTCCATCTCTTCAGTCATATTTTTCTTTACCATATACACTTTATTTTTTTCATTCTTTGTTTAAATTTGTTGTAGCAATGATGCTGTTGGGTTCTATTATGTTGTAGCTTTCAGAATTTTGCGTTTCACATCCTTTACAAAGATCTAATTGAATGTTTTCACTGCTTGTGTCCAAATATTTTCAAACTTTTAAGATCAGAGAATTCTCCTTTCCTTAGAGTTATTCTTGCTTGATCCATAAGTCTTAGGCTTGCTTATTAAAGATGACAGATACTTCCTATCTTCCAATATTCCTTTTCTTTAGCCTTCTTGTGTGGCATGGCCTTTAAAATTTCTTACTTGTTGTCTTCTTGATTCCATCCTGTGGAATTGCCATATCAGTAGGTGTTCAAATTTCATATTGTTCATTGTTCAATGCTCATATTTGCTGAGATCAAACTCAGCAGCACAATTATTTTTGCAATTCCTAAAATGTCTTTCTGAGAAACATCATAAACATATAAGAAAATATTGATAAAATAATATTTAAATTGTATTCATCTTTGTGGAGAATTTCTTTGAAAAGCAATATGATCAAACATATGTTAATAATTATCATGCTTTCATAAAAAGAAATAAGGCTGGTAAAGGTATTTTCATAAGACCTCTTATGACCAAAATATCAATAATTATTGATATCTTTGAGAAGAATCATTAACATGAAAAAATTGTTCGAAAAACGTTGGCTAATTCATACTTCACCATATATTAGTTGGATAACCTTTAATAAAAATAGGACAGATGGGGGTATTTAATTTTGGTATAACAACCAGTCTAAGAGAAAGAATACTTTGAATTCAAACCTGTTAAACTCCACAAAAAAATTGACCTTATGTAGCATCCTGCACATGCAGAGGTTTTGGTAAATATATATAAGAAAAATTTCTCCAAAAATATTCAGCATAGTCGGCTGGGAGTGTAGAACATACAGACAGCATCTCTGCAGAGGAGTAAGACTTTCACCACCAACAAATGTCCAAGATCTGACATTAAACAATCTAATGGTCAGACTCTAGCCCTGGAGCTTTGGGGAATGTAGAGTACCCCTTCATTGCCATTGCTCTCAGGTCCACTTTGACCAGGAGTGGAATCACCTGATAGGGTCCTATATATAGATCAAAACGAACTGTTTGACATTTAAACTGTGTGCAAATATATGACTTCCATTAAAGCATATTATAAGAAATAGAACTGTATGACTATTTAATTGTGTAAACGAATGACTGATGTTTAATTGAGTTGTTAGGGATACATAGCAATACTTGGAACAATTTTACTGTGTGCGACTGAAAGAGTAATGTTGAATAGAATTATTAGTGCTGATTAGCAATACAAGAAACTCTTTGACTGTATGCTTAAATTGAATTGTTTGTGTTATGTAGCAATGCTTGAAACCATTTAATGGTCTGCAATTAACATTATTTATGTTAGAGAGTCTAGGATAGCCTGGCAAACAATAAACGAAGTGAGTAGAAGGAAGAGCACAGTCAAAGCAAAACTGAAAGCTGCAAACCAACAGGAAAGAATAAAACTGTGGAAACAGCATTTTGAAAACCTACTAGGAAACCCACCGAAAGTAATGCATGAATCAATCACCAGAATAATTAGTGAGCAATTGGACATTAAACTAGGACCATTCACTCAAGAAGAACTCGACTCGGTTCTCAGAAAAATTAAAAATAGGAAAGCTGCAGGGCTGGATGAGATTCCCCCGGGAGTATGGAAGACCAGACAATTCGACGACATACTGCTAACAATTCTCTATAAAAACACAAAAGTGAAAGTATGTTTACCAGATGGAGACACAGAATATTTCGACATTGTAGCAGAGAAAACGGCTTCGAGCTGACAAAGAAAAGAAGCTGAAGACACCCCACAAAAACAATTACCAATGCCGACTATGCCAATGACACTATGCGATACTGGCAAACACACTCAACCAAGCCGAAACACTACTGCATTGTTTGGAACAAGCAGCCACAGGCATATGCCTCCATGTCAATGCACACAAAATGGAATATATGTGCTATAATCAAACAGGTGACATCTCCACACTAGACGGAACCCCTCTTAAATTAGTTGACAAATTCACTTACCTAGGAAGCAGCGTCTCATCAACCGAAAAGGACAATGACACGCGGCTAATGAAGGCATGGACAGCTATCAATAGGCTATTGATTATCTGAAAATCAGACCTAACCGATAAAATGAAACACAGCTTCTTCCAGGCAGCTATCTTATCGATACTGCTGTATGGATGCATTACATGGACGCTTACAAAACAGCTGGAGAAGAAGCTAGACGGCAATTACACAAGAATGCTGCAAGCAATATTGAACAAGTCCTGGTGGCAACACCCCACAAGACACCAACTATATGGCCACCTGCCTCCCATCACGAAGACTATCCAAGTTAGACAAACCAGACATGCAGGACCCTGCTAGAGAAGCAGGGACGAGCTCATAAGTGATGTACTCCTATGGACTCCCACATACGGCCGGGCAAAAGCAGGATGACCAGCACGAACATACATTCAGCAGCTATCTGAGGATACAGGATGTAGCCCTGAAGACCTGCCAGAGGCGATGAACAATAGGGAAAAGTGGCGAAAGAGGGTCAGGGATATCCATGCTAGTGGCACGACAAGATGATGATGATGTTAGAGAGTAATATTTGAAACCATTTAGGTGAGTTTAAACAAATGATTAATACTAAATAGAATTATGTATGTTAGAATATTTGGAACCATTTAACTGTGTGCAAACAATAGTAATATTTGTGTGCAAACAAATTAGGTCTGACTCATTTGAAAATAAGATTGCCTACAAACTATTGACAAATAAATCATATGTATAAACATTTAACTGTATGCAAACAAATGACTTCTGGCTCATTAAAAAAATGTTAGCTACAAACTAGGTGTTAACAAAACATATGTAATACATTTGAAAAGCATTTGATATTAAATTACCTACAATGGTTGATATGCCATAAAACTCAATCAAAGCAAATAAAAATAGTCTATAAGAAAAAATTCTTACAAAACAATGATAGAAAATAATCAATTTTATACCAACTGGACCTACCCATTTTAACACTAAATAAATCAAAGGCCCAGCCAGCTGAGGCAGCAGAATACACTGACTACATCTCTGCAGAGGGGTTAGACTCCCCAAATAAATGTTCTGGATATAACATTAAACAATCTGATAGTGAGGCTCCAGTAATACTGGAGCTTTGGGGAATGCAGAGTACCCCTTCATTGCCATTGCTCTCAGGTCAACTCTGGCCCAAAGTGGTTGCACCTGATAGAGTCCTACTTATGGATTAAATATAACTGTTTGACATTTAAACTGAGTGCAAACAAATGACTTATGCTAAACTGAATTGCTTGAAATAAATCTCCAACATTCTCATTGTTGAAATCTGTACTATTCTGGCTGATATCCCAGGTCAACAATAATTTTTCAACTTCATACCTCTCCAATAATGCTTCTTATCATTTATATGGACCTTAACTCAGATGGAATAATCTTGTAATTTACTAAGCTTTTGGCTTAGATGTGGCACAAGGCCATATGAATGGAGTACCTAATGAGACTCGAACTCACTCGTGTAGGTTTGCTAGTCTATCTTGCTAACTATTACACCATCAAAGGAGCCTGAGATGGAGCAATGTATATGGTTTTTTGATGTATTATGTGTCATAGATTTTTCCAGATAATTTTTTAAATAGCTTCCCAATGTTCTTTGAGTCTGCTTTAAGTAAACAGCAGGTTTTCATTCATACACCTTTTCATATAAGTTTGAGGCATTATAAATACAATATTTAGTCAGTCCCTACTCTTTTAAAGGCTCTATTCTAACATATTTATCTAACTCCTCAATGAGTACGATGAGATCTAAGATTAATTTTTAAGTGGAGTACAGTGGGTTTGAATTCAGTGTTTTCCTTCTCCAAAACTAGTTGCCTTTCTGAGGATAAAGAGCCCAGTCTTACTATTTACCCAGGTCAAGTGGAAAGAACAAATGAATCCACACTTTTTCCTAAGAGCATTAATGAAAAGTAAAACACAAATAGCTTCAACAAGGATTTGAACTCAGGTTACTGATTCCATTTTTTACAGCAATAACTGTTATGCTAAGTGCACCTCATTTATATTTTAGTATGTATTTGAATAACCTTTCTGCCACAGTCAAAAGGTTTATTTTTTAGGGGAGTACAGCTGATTTAAATTCAGTGCTTACCTTCAAAACTGGTGGCTGTACCGAGGTTTCTGTAGGGTTTCAACTCTAGTAATAAGTTTGTGAAGGGTAGTTTTGCTATTGAATGTCACTCTGATGTTGTAATGCCTTTAGCACTGAATCTTTTTCATTATTTCTCTTACATCAATTATTTTCTGAAATCTTTAGCTTAAATAGTTCAACTAAGGTTTTTCCAAGTTCATTGGATCACTGCAAATATATACATGGATTCATTTTTTAAGTGAAATTCTCCTGCTCTAAATCTACTCTTGTATAATTGATTAAAAACGTAACTATATAAAGAAAATGTTTAATATCCTGATCTTTTTTAAAATTTTTAGATGAAGCATTTTCAATCATTGTTAATTTTGGTGGATCTTTTTGTTTTATCCTTAAATCTTCACAATTTACTTGGGTTGTCAAAAATGAAGGAGAAGCTCTCAATGAGACTCATATCTTTTGTTTCTTGGAAACTCGTTTAATTATCAACTAAGTTATATGATCCATAGGTTTATAGATGTTCAAATAAATGCAGAACTTATCCTTTAACCTATCTCCCAAGTTCAAAGCCTGGATGAGGCTGTTTGCATCTCACTTCACACTAATGCCATTGGAAATACATGAATTCAACTATTCTCCCCCTAGTTATGGGTAAATAGTTGGGTAGACTGGGCTTTTTAACCTTAGTATGGTAACAGGTCTACAAGGAAAACTCTAAATTCAAAGAATTCTGCTTAAGAATTGACTTTGTGTCGCATCTTGCTTGTAGTGGATGGATTGAGTAAATATATACACAGGTAGTTTTCAAGTGTCATCCTATATTTTCTTGTGTTATAATTTTAGGACTTCCTTAATAGGGAAAATACAATTTTTTCAAAATAATTTATAAAATGACTATTTAAAAATTTTAAATTGGTTTTAATACAAAGATTTTTTTTTTATATGTGAATGAGATGATTTTTTTTTCTTTCTGCAATAGGGCTATTTTTTTTATTGTGGAGATGATATCAAATACATTTATTGCAGAGATAATATCAAAGACAATTGAAATGCATTGGAATATCTTTTGAAAAATAATTTCTTAAGTATCCAGCAGTTTGGTCAAGGTGAGTCACTGAGAATTAGTTTCATCAATTAAACTTTTTTTTATGTACCTATTTCGAGATAATTTCTGGTGTGTGTTTGATTCTCTTTTGATTCTTACCTATATCTTAAAAAACAAATTCTTTTAGAAGTCATTTTTTATTTGTCAAAAAAAAATTTATTTTATAGCAAATGGTATACTTATAAATAGTATTTAATGAATACATAAACTTCTTCCAACAGCTAGAAATATGCACATACTGTTTAATAAACAAATAATAAGTGGAAGAAGAACAAAAATGGAGAAAAAAACTTAATGATAAGAGAAAGCAAAATGACCATGTGACTTCACTGTTCCATCGCAGGAGTAGGTGGCAACATTTCTGCTGTCAAAGGAATGACAAAAGAGGATAGGAATGGGTTTTTGGGACCTCACAAGACACCAAAAAATATATCCATTCTCTAAGGTAGATAATTATTTATTGTTTCCCATAGTTTTATAGATGTTAGCAACGCTTGAGACAATTTCTGTCCCAGCCTTTGGCAAAATGTAGTGAAATCTTTCACCAGGGTTAAGATTTCTGTTAAATTAGCTTATGACTATCAAATTTATATTGTAATAAGTAATCTCTTAAATAAAAATTGAACAATAAATTGCTTATGAATAATAATTGACTAAAATGTTATATAGTTCATGTTCATGGCCAAGATATCTGTATTTTGTAAGTTTATTAAATTGTTTTTTCTTAATTAATGTAAGGTTAATTCAAAAGAAAATAGTCAAATTATTTTTGCTTATTTTTGCTTTTTTTAACTGTAAGGAAATAAAATGGTTCCAATAAATGAAAAGGTATCCATGAAAAGAATTTCTTTTGAGAAATTTCTATTTTTTATTAGAGGAAATTAATATCATTTATTAAATTACAAACCTTCCATATTTGTATCTTAGCGATATGAAAAAGTTTGTTTCTTCTTTTAAGAAAAGGGTTTCTTCTTTAAACTTATATTGAAACTGTAAGTGTCGTGTGTTTATGTATGTGCATACTTCACATTAATTAGAATATATTGCTTATTTAGATAATTCCATGTAAAATGCTTTAAATTTTTGCATAACAGATACAGAGGTTGTAAAAGGTTTAAATGGTTTAGAGGAATTCCAGTTTGGATGTTAGAGACTGATTTTTTCTTTGTTTTTCTGTTATAGAAAAAAAATTGTATTCTTAAATACAATTCTTCTTTACTTTTTTCTGCTTTTTAAATTAAATATTTTACCATGTACCTATGGATGCCAAGGTACATTGCCTCAAAATATACATTTTGAAGTAATGTACATTTATTGTCAGAACAATCAGTTTTGTTATTCTTTTATGATCTTCAATGCATTTTGATCCTAAGAATCTAATCAAGTTTATATATTGCTCAATCCTCTTTCCACATGTTCAATTGTCCATTTTGTTAATTTGCTTGTTGATAGAGAAGTGCATCCTAGGAAAGACATTGTAAAGTGTAAACTAACTGAAATTTGCCTATCAAAATCCCATAATTTTTTATTATAAAATGTGTACAAAATCAAAATTTCCTACTGTTTACAAATGTTTTTAAATTTCAGTATTTTCTAGTTTTTACTAACATATATCCCCAACCTTATTTGAGACAAAAGACCAAAGAAGTAACATAAACTCTCCCAATGATTGATACACATACACTTGATTTTACTTCCACAGCTGATGTACATTTACATATGGTCTGAGAGAGGATTATGATAGCTTATGTAAATGTTTCCAACATAAAGGATGCAGGTAAAAGTGACCTCAATGACCTTGGAGATTGGATCTGATTTCCTCCATCTGAAAAATTATGACATCAAAAATATCTATTTCACTCTATAAAAAGCATATTTTACCCTAAATGACATCCAGTGATCACAAATGATCTAGTTGGTCAAATTGACATAAGTTTATATTAGAGCTTGAGGTCAAGACAACATTAATGCAAAACATTATGTCCCAAGGACCAACAAAGTCAAGTTCTCCTTCAAGAGAAAAAAGTCATTGGTTGCTATGGTAAATTTGATTGTATTTGGTCTTCCAATCAGACTTTTAATTGTGTCAACTTGTCTCTTTTTTAATTACCAATATATTTGCACCCACTGCTACTTAATTTTAGCACCTGCTCACAGTATAAGAGAGAATGAAAAGAACATTTTTGTAGCTGAGTGAATAAAAATGTTTAATAATAAAATTAAAATCAAGATGAACAGAATAGGAAGGATATTGAAAGAAAAGAGAGCAAACAGGAAGGAAGAAAGAATGACCAGAAAAAGAAATGTAAAGAAAGAAGCAATGAATGTGAAGACTGATTAAAAGGTAGCAAAGATGAGGGAAAAGATAGAAACTGAAGGAAAGATAAATGCAAATTCAGGAAAATCAGAAATCTTAATGAAAATTCATTTAAAATCAAACGTTTATTCCTTTTTTAATGTGTCATTCTTTTTCAATATACTCATGTTTTCTGCTTCAATCTTCTATGTAAAATGATTACAATAATGATATCATTTAACAAAATTTATTATTCTATCCAACAGTGGTTTTATAGTGAGTGTGGCTTTTTTCTCTTTCTATGTTTCTCTGTCCATAAGTTTTACTTATGTTAAAGCAGGCAAATAAACGAAAAGAATATGTGGAGGGATGTTAATATAGCATTTTGTTAGATAAAAAAAATTGTTTATTTCTCTGCATTGGTCATGCTAAAGTGCAGAAAAAATGAAACTGTCTTCTATTGTTTTGCAAACTTTTTCTTACTCTCCATCCTCAAACTTTTCTCCTACCATGACTTCTAATTTCCTCTTTTAGGTTTGGCTTCATCATGAAGATCCAAGTTTATATGATTTATATTATAATGAAATGCTTTATTTTAGAATTTAAACCAATAAAAAAAGATTCACACCAGAGATAATACACCTGACATTGGCTAAAGAATGATTTAGCTGAAACATTTGACTACCAAAATGAAGAATTCAAAGAAGAGTTTCAATTGTTAGAACAATTTCTGATATGTTAACAACTCTCCTCAAAATTATAGAAAATATAAAATGACTCTTCTAACCTGTACAGAGTTAGCTCCAGATGAGGCCGGTCATCTAAGTAATATTTCAATTCTTTCTTACGGGCAATGAATTATCACATTCCCCAGTTCCTATCATTGCCTCTTGACTCATTCCATTCAAACACTACATTATATGCCATGAGCATCTTGCTGATTTTCTCAACAAAAATAGAAATAGAAAGATGCTCTAATGAATGCCAATCTTCAATACAGACAGAACAATAATTCTGCCTATAATCATGTCTACTGTCTTGTAGCCAGTTGGCTTACATAAGAATATTCATATTCATTTTGAGGAAATGTTCCACCCACTTCTGAACAAGGCCATAATCCACTTTTCTGGCATTAATCAACTTTGACCTTTGGCTCTCCAAGGTTCTATCTCAAATGGTTTCCACCAAAGAAACTTGATTAACATAATTTCCTTTCAAATGTTCTCATCAGAATAATAACCTTCATCACAGACAGTTTCTTCTTTCCATATTAATGCTAGCTTCTTAAAGTCAGTCGAATCCTGAATCATTCAATCTCTCCCATTTTGGAAAACAGAGTAGCCTCCAGAACAATTTCAACAGAAAATTTTGTTTGAGCATCCCTTTCATGTTTTATGAGATTTCTTTCCTTCAACTATATTGATGACCTTTGTTTAAAGTACTTTAACTTCATTTCACACACACACACACACACACACACACACACACACACACACACACATATATATATATATATATATATATATATATATATATATATATATATATATATACACACAAGAGTCATACAATAAATAAGAGGAATTTTTTGAAAAAGAAAAAGAAATTTTTTTCATAATTTTTTCCAAAAATGTAAATTCTATGTTGTTTAAAATTGGTTTATACCAAAAATTATTCTTGCAAAAAATCTTGCAAAAAAATATCTGTTTTAAGACTATTCAAAATGGTGGCAAATCAAAAACAAAGTGTTCCAGGTTTGATCAGAGGTTTGTCATCAAATTTTCCTTGCAAAGAAATTCAGACCTTGTGAAATTTACAGAACAATACGTGATGCATTCAGAGAAACATGTTTAAGTCAAAAAAGATGCTCCTGGCATGAATAGAAGTCTCTCATCAAATTTTAGGTAGTTGTAAAGTGCAAACCATGTAAAATTTACTGAAGAAATGTGTGATGAGTACAGAGAAACATGTTTTAGTCAAAAATTGTTAACAAATGAGTTAAATATGGCTTTGCCACTATGAGCATGACTTAAAAAGACAGATCATAGAATGGAAACACTGATTCTCCAGTGAAGAAAAAGTTTCTGGCACAGTGGTCTGTAAAGAAGATCATGCTGACAGGCTTTTGAGACATGAAATGACCAATCACTTGATTTCCTTGAAAAAGGTGCTACTGTAAACAGTGTTTCCTACAGCCAACTCCTTAAACAAATTCCTTTTATCTATTGAATGACTATCATATATACATATATTATTATTACCCACAAGTTGATCTTGCTAACATATGTTCTTTTCTGGGATCCAAAAGCCACTTGATCATCTGTTTCTATACTGGTGACAAAAAGAACTGGACAAACATCTTTTAAATGTTCCTACTTTTATTCAGATATAAATCACTGATTAGGAGTTATTAAATTCAACTGACATTAAAAAAGGGGAAAAAATCCTTTTGTTATTCTTTTTATACGGTTGTTCAGAATGAAGTCGGAACAAGATAAGGACACCAATTCTTTCAAATTACATTTCTGTTTCCGTGTTTTTTTACATCTAAAATTAACTGAAAAAACAAAAAAACACAGTTTTCTGCCTTTGTTTATGTGTTTGTTTTGTTTAGTTTGATTTGTTGGGTTTTATGGCATATCAACCTTTGTAGGTTATTTAATGCCAAATCCATTTTTATGTAAATAATCTGTTCTATTTAAAACAATTCAGTTTAGCATAAGTACACAGTTTAATTGTCAAAAACATTTTTATTTCAAACTATTCAAGCAGTTATATGTAACAATTCAGTTAAGTGTAAATACGGTTTTAATGTCGAAAAACACTACTATTTCAAATAATTCAGTTTAGCATAAGCATGCAGTTTTAATGTAAGTACGGTTTAATTGTCAAAAACATTTTTATTTCAAGCTATTCAGTTTACTCAAACAATTCAGTTTAGCATAAGTATGCTGTTAGTGCTATTTAACCCATAGATAGGGACCTATCAGGTGCTACCACTCCAGGCCAGAGTGGATCTGGGAACGATGGCAATGAAGGGGTACTCCCCATTTCCCAAAGCTCCTGCACCACTGGAACCGCACCATCAGATTGTTTAGTGTCATACCCAAGGCACTCGTTGGGGGGGTCTTAACCTTTGCAGAGAAGCAGTCGATGTATTCTACAGCTCCAGCCGACTGGGCAATTACGTGTTTGTATTAACCAATCAAAATTCATATTTTCATTAAACCATCATTTCTGGTTTATTGTTCCCTTTGCAGAGGTGGCACTTGACACCATCACCAAAACATGTCAGTGATTCAGCTTGTGTTAATAATTAGCAAATGCGCACTAAACAGTACATCTAAAGTCTATAATACTCGATTATGTCACTATATGTATATATATATATATATATTTACTCCTTTAAAGTTTTTCAAATCAGCATTAGCTGATGGTTTTTCACTGTAGTTTGAGTGACAGCAAGTCTCCCCAAGTCTCCAGGACTCTTCTTAGTATTCTGGCTGTTCTTAATTATGCTGTTCTTTGGATGGTCTCCACTCGTCCGCTAACTTCCAAGTCCTCCAGACCCTTTAATAATCCTTTAGTTACAGTGCCAAAAGCACCAATCGCAATTGGTATAATCTTCACCTCCATGTTCCATAGTTTTTTCAATTCTCTGGCAAGTTCGAGGTACTTATCCTTCTTTTCACATTCTTTTAGTTTTATTATGTGGTCAGCCCGGATAGCAAAGTCAAAAATTTTGCAAATTTTCTTTTTTTGTTGATTATTATAAGGCCTGGTCTTCTGGCCGAGATTAAGTGATCTGTGTGTATGTCAAAGTCCCATATGCCATACACATAATGTTATTGCATTGTACTTATAATTCATTTCATCATCCATTTACTCCAAAGTTTCATCTGATAATTATATCCTCTATTCCAAAATTGATACATGAAGAATGAAAAAATCATAAAACAATGAGATTTTAATTTCTTTTTGTTTTCAATTTTTAAAGTTCTTTTTAGTCATTGATTACTTTTAGTTTTTATAATTCTCTACTGGTCAGCATCTGAACACTTTTTGATTTATCAAAGATTTTAAATGATTCTCATCCATTCACTATATTTCTTAAGGAATAAGATGAAAGTTATGTTGCATAAAATATTAGGGATGCTCCAAAAGTATTGCCTTGTTCTCTCTTCACTTTGTCTTTCTTCTGTTTACTGGAGTGATTTGAAAAAGATTCCACATTCCCACATTCTCAATTTATCTGCATGACTGATGCCACCATGTTGAATCAATAGAGAAGCAGAATTACTAATCCATATACAAATAGTGGTTACAATGGGAATCGTACTAGTAAGATTTTTTTTCAAGCACATCAAAACATGATAATGAAATTGAAAATAATGAAGAAAATGTATTGAAAATAAAAGCACAAAAATTATTCAGTTAAATAACATTGAAAAATAAAAATTTCTCATCAACTTCAAAATGAAAATTGTTCTCTTCTTAACTGAATCCAGACCCCTGAATTCAAAGTAAAGTCAAAATTTACTTTTCAAGTCTTATTTTCCATTTATATACATTTAAATGTTAGATATGTTGAAATTATCGCTCTAGTCAGTACTTGATAGAACTACTGATGAGTGTAATTGTCAGGTCGGAGTTATCTACCCCGAATCCTACACTGAAATAAGGGTCAGGTTATCTGCTCCCAGTTTTCTTAATATTCTTTTCCTTAATAAAAAGGACACCGCATGTGTTTTAAAGAGTTGTCCTCATGTTTTTGCCTTGTTGATTGTGTTAAAGTACCCTGCCTGGGATATATGAAGACGAATACCTGTGTTATATAGTCATCTGCTGATTCATGCAGAAATATACGTATATATGCTGGATACATACCGATGGAATAATAATTAAGACGCCCGATGATAAAGACACAGGAACAAATGACGCACGCAGGAAAGAAGACGCAGGAAGACTTCTTTATAAAATATTTTACCTCTCACTTTATTTGTAAGGTTTCGAAAAGGGTTACTCAAAGTTTGCGTGTGAGAGGTTGCTGGGGACCGAACATTACTGAAATATTTTGACCCCGAAGTTATGGCCGTCAGCGTTGTGTCTTTCTCGTTCTCCATGGTTGCTCAACCGGACCCTGGAGTAAACTCTTCTGTGTGCTGGCTTTCCCTACTACATCGTGTCTACCTCTGTCTTCCACTGTACTGCTTGCCCTCCTTCTCGCCTATATCTCTGTCCTCAATTCGTCGGCCTTATATTACCTTCAAACTCCCACGCAGTAATATAGACACGCCTCAATGCCTGCGCAACCTCTTCCGATTTCCAGCGACCGGGATGTGTCACTTCCTTCCGGTGCACCACCTTGAATGGCATTTTTGGCCGGGTCAAAAGGTCAAAACATAACACCTGCACTTGAAAAGGTTTCTTATTTTTATGTGAAATTTGGTTCATAAATTCCCAACAATATACACAATGTTACTCCACATTTTATATAGAGTAAATCATCAGACTTTACTCAAAATCAGTAAATACTTTATTGTTTTATGATTTATTTATTTAAACAAATAAGAATTTCAATAAAAAAAAGTATCTTACAAATAAACATAACTTGTGCCCTCAATATATTAAACTTAAACATTTGTCAATAATATTCAAAAGTGTTTGAGACATTTACTCAAATGATTGGGGGAGGTGTTAGCCTCTTGTTATATAAACACGCTGTAATCACCCATCATATCTGATTTAAAGTGCCCTTGGAATCTAATTTTCATATATGTGTTAATGGAATCTTTCTCCTTGCTCATTCCTTATCTCGAACAACTTAGGGGGAAAAAATTGAGATGAGACTGTGAGAACTGAATTTTAAGAGACACACAATAACCTAATTGCTGATAAACTTTTAGCGTGTTGCCCACTAATTCAAAATAATTTTCAACATTATAGTTCTCAAGGAAGCTTGGTACAACAAATATAAATGCTTCCATTCTAATATCAAGAAGTTAAAGTAATAAAATATTTTATCACAATATTTTATTTCATTATTAATGCATTATTATAATTTTCATTATTATTTTACTCCTTGTGAGTCTTTATCACCAATTTTAACTGATGTTATTTCACTGAAGTCTAAGTGACAGCAAGTCTTCTCAGGTTTCCCGGACTCTTCTAAGAATTCTGGCTGATCTTAACAGTGTTGTTGTCTGGATTTTATTGTGGCTGTAATAATAAAAATAGAGGCCCTAAAATGCACTTATAACCTCTGCATGTTCTGTAAACATGTATGTTGGGCTTACACCAGGTCACCTAGAATAATTGTATACTATGTATATCATAAAATCCTGATGTACTGGCAACATTTTAGTGACAGAGTTGAAATTAGCAACCATCATTTCGTCTAAAACATATTTTCACCCCAGTAGCAAAATCTTGTAGACCAGTGTATTCTAATTTAATCATAGGCATATTTGAATATATTTAATAAGCCCTGATGATAAAATACAGTCTGCATTTCTTTGGTTTCAGTTGACCTTTTTGGGATTAAACATGGACATTTAAGCCATTAGCAGTGGTGGAAAAAATACAAAAAACAAGATAGTTTCCTCCCTTGAGCAGTTTGAAAAGCAACCACATGTCAGAAACATCATGCACAAGAGACACAAACCACATGAACACAAATATAAAGGCCAAAAGCACCAAATTCAAATTCTCTTCCTCCTTGGATTGGCTTCAGCTAAGATAGGACATTTTTTTCTTTGACAAAATATTCTGTTTCCTTCTTCTTAACTGTCTTTCGCTATGCATATTGGATCATGCCTTATTTTATTTTTGTGTTTTATTGGTTCGTTTTCTCTTTAAACAAAAAAAGCTTTAATGTATCTTGACAGCCAGAAAATAATCATTTGTTATGTTTATGAAACAGCCAACATGAGAGACTATTCTCAAAGACATATTCCTTAGTCTTAGTTATTGCTTCAAGTTTGTTATGTAGTAGTAATGTCTGTTAGAATTTAAACTTACATATTCATTGCTCAATTTTTTTCTTTGTTATCTAATATTTAACAGCACATTTTTCTTATTACAAGAAATGAATGAAAAAAATTGGTACCAAGTACCTCCTTTAAAAGGAATACATATTTCTTAACTTACACATGTTTAAAGATTTGGTTGGGAGATACACTGTATCACCTTGAACAATTTTGTATCCTTTTCAAAACATCATATTTTCTTAAAGTTTTTGTTTTTGTAAATTTTTCTCTTCAATAACAGTTTAAAATTTTATTCCACTATTAACAGGTCTTTATTTATTTTAAGTGTATAAGATTATTTCTGAGAAAGAGTTTATCTCTTTTGGATTTCTGGCAATATTGCCAGTTTGTTTAGGGCTAGATACAAATCGATATCTCTCCATTTATTTATTTCTGGCAAATGGTTGACTTGCAATAACTTTAAAAAAAATCAATAATGTTTTTCAGTCCTGAGCCTATTTCTGAAATATGCTGCTATCTATGTATATCTCTTAAAGTTATATATATATATATATATATATATATATATATATATATATATATATATATATATATATAAGACAAAACAGAGAGAGAAAAGAAGATGTTGAAAGTTTTAGATCAAGAGAAGGCAAGTTTTGGAGTATATATAATGAATTAGTTTTACCAAAAAGTATGGTCATGGGAAAAATAAAGATTGGTGAAAAATGTATCTTATTATAAATTGCTACTCATATGCACACACACACACACACACACACACACACACACACACACACACACACACACACACACACACATATATATATATGAATGAACATAGAAAACTATTCATGTCATTTTTATATATGGTAAGAAGAAAGAATGAAGTCAGACAATATATTTTTATCTAACTTTGTTAGTACTATCAATAATGTATACCATATATATTTGTATATAGGTTAGATTTTGAAAACCTTATCAAGTACAAAGTGGTGTTAATATATTGATGAGCAATAATTATTGAAATATGAAATTCAAATATAATGGGAAGGACAAAAAGAAATTCTTTGCTTTAAAAATTTATTTGATAAATTAATGATTTTGTGACTATAAATCAAACTCAATTTAATGAAAAATGTATGAAAAAGAAAAAGATTGTTTGAAAAATCAGATTGGTATGTTCCTTGCTAAAGTTTGCACCATCAGAATGTAAATGATTTTATTACCAAAAGTGAATCCATTTATAAGAATTATGTAACATAATTGAATGACTAAAAAAAAATTGAAATTGAAAAAATACATGAATAAATTAGAAAAAGCAGACCGTCTCCAAATGGTGACGCCAAAGCACTCATTGTAAGTTAGCCAGTTGCGAGTAAATGGCTGTGGTATTTAAAATGACTAGGAAAAAACCCAGAGGTTCCACATCTTCTGTGTAAGTGTGGAACCACTGAAAATGGGTATGTTTCTCCCCCTCCAACACAAAAAGCAGAAGTAAGGGGATGACCAGTTTTTGTAAGAGAGAATTAAAGCAACCGTCATTGAGGTTAGTTGAGCCAAAGTTTTATTCCATGAGGAGCTGTGACCTTTTAATAGAAAATATTAGCCAGTCTTTCTCTCTCTTATTGGACAACTCATGGTAGTGAGCCGGTTAAAAAACCTAAAGAAAAATACTAAAGTGTCCGTGTTGTTTTTCTCTATCAACCTTAGCATTTTCTAACATATGCCTGAGTGACCACATGGTATATCTGTCCCTGCTAGCCTCTTATACTTATGTCTATGCTACATTTAGAATCATTAATAAAATCACCTTGTAAATTCATATTTTATAATTAGGCATTCGACTGGCTTAAATTCCCATCCATTTATGCAGATTCATCAATTGATAAATTATTTTGCATTCTCATAACACGAGACCTTGAGTGATTTTCCAAAATGTCTGATTCCTTGGAATTTCATTCAAAACTTTACTCTCATGGATACGTATTGGTTTAGTTTCTTTGTTTAATTGCATATCAACCTTCACTGGTAATTTAATGCCATAACAATCAATATAGAAGAACACAAATGGTACTATTTAACCTATATCTGAGGAAATGATAAAGCCACACCTTTCCCGAGGGTATTAGTTCAAAAAAGAACATGATAGCATGACTGAATTTTGAACTTGCTTACTATGATGTTGCATTTCAGCACATTAATCACAGGGACTCACGCTTTATATATATATATATATGTGTGTGTGTGCGAAAGTGGGGGGGTGATAAACAAGTTTGTAAAAAGATATGAGTAACGTAGTTCTGATTAAATTTACTTGCCGTTCAAGTTTTCCAATTATTCATTTATCTTTAAAACCTTTATTTCTATGTTTACATACCATTAGATTACAAGTAAATATTAATTTATGATTTTAGAATTCATTGCAAATGGGTGATGAGATGTTGGAAAAAACTTAATTGCAAATGGGGTTGTGTGTGAAAAAAGTTGTAAAATTCCTGTTTCAGATTATAGTTTTTATGTTTTTTCTTTACTTTAGAGATTTGAAATTCATTGCTGCGTGTAAGAAATATTATTACAGAAGTGAGAAACTTATCATCTGTCTGTCTCAGATAAATTCTAAAATTAATGACTTCGCAATGCAAGTAAAATGTGCTTTAATATCTATGTCTATTTTTATAACTTAGGTCCCTTTATAACATATATTTTGAGCACAAATTAGCTTAATCTAGTCCTGGTTCTATCAGTTCCCTCCACAAAAAATCTGAAAGAGAGTTGAAGGATGTCATCTGAAAACGAATACATAATTATGAGTCAACAATGAGAAATCTTTACATGCTAGTCATTATCAATCATAGGCTACAAAGATTGGTTATACATAATAACTAATAATATAAATTTTGACAGAAAACTGTTCCTCTAGAAATAATAAAATCCTACTATCTTTGGCTTTGAACAGGACTTTTCAAAGTGGTCTATATTCTATTCACTAGGGGTCAAAAATTTTGGCACCATAAGAGTACGCAGGGAGTGAATTTACTAGTTTGCATTTATAAATTCCTTTAGAGCAGAAAAACAAAAGTTGCTGGATAATGTTGATATCATATTTCAAGAAGAATTCCTGACTGGAGGTTGGAGAAAATAACTACAAAAAATATGTAGAAAATAACCGCAAAGAATCTGGTCAACTAAACAACTTTGAGTCTTAAGATAATACTATTGGTCATCAGTGCAGGCTGCCTCAGGTTGTGTAACAGTTAGCAAGTTTGACGAGCAAGACTGCCAGAGTGAGTTCGAGTCTCATTGGGTGCTCCATTCATTCAGCCCTGTGCTACATCTAAGGAAAAAAGCTTTCTAAATTACTATTGCTCATCAGTTTTTTATTCAGTTTTCCAGTCATGCAGGCAAATTAGCTATTTTCTTAAAAGAGTTAGAATCATGCATGCACATTAGATTTCAAATGATGGCTCTGATCTGGCTGGTAAGACATCATGATTTATTTACATTGGATAAGTTTGAGCTTCTTGGGTCCATATCACTACAGATATGATTACAACAAGTGATATAGCATTTTGACCTATTCAAAACATATGGGTCATTTAAATCCACAAATGATCTGTTTCTGACCTTTTTGGCATCACAAGCCCACAACCTAATATTTGTGATCATCTCAGTGCCCATCAAATACATCTTTAAGAACTACAGGAGTATTTTGCAAATCTATTTTATCAAATCTTTTCTCAAGTTAATTGTAAACTGATAAATTAGTTGTTTTGTATTTTGATATTCAATAAGCTTATCTGATCAGGAATGGAAATTAAATTTGATTTCAAGGGGTGCATTAAGTTTGAGAAGTTCTGGTTTAAAAGAAAAATAATTTTTTTGCAAAAATAATTCTTGGTGGGTAATTATTTATTGGTGATACTCTATATCCTTGAGAATGTTAGGACTAAGCACTACTTTGAAAGTGACTTGAAACAAGCCAAAGAAACAATGAAAAATGGGGTAAGAAAAGAGTCTTAAGCAAGTAACCCTCAAAGGGGCTGTCAGTTTGTTCATGTTTTTTAAGTATCTCAGCTATCAGATGTCTTATCATTGAATCTGTCTGTTCACCAAGCAGGCAACTACATCCACTAATGTGCATTAAGACCTTTGCTAGGATATCTGAAAACAGTCAATGCAAAGAGAGTGGCACTTTTCTCTTTCATGTAACATTGATTTGGAGGTGACAAAAGGCATTAAATGCCCACAGAGTAAACACAGAGATGAAGAGGAGCTCTTCAATCAGAAAAGCCTGTTTGTTCATTCCTATGTGTCGTTCTTGTTGCTATGACAACAACTTCCTGGAAGTCTGCTTTATCTTTACCATCAACAGAACTCTTTTCCTATCTATCTTCCAGAAAGATATTAAATATTTACAAAGGAAATTTAAAAAAAAATAGAAAGAAAAAGTATCATCTAAGAGTCTAGTTGACCCATCTGATACTGTGAGAGGCTTATAATGGACAATATGATGAAAAAAGGTTGAAGTAATTTGTTTCTGTTTGCTTTTGACAATAATGTGAAAGAAATCTAAATTAACTATACGAGTTTGACACATGGAAGCTGAAAAATATCATAAAAAAATGAACATGTTAACTTGGTTATTTTAAAGAAATTAAAAAAAAAATGTTTCAATAACAAAACAGGTGCAGGTCTTTGGCTTTACCAATCTTTCTTCAAGATCTTTCAAACATTTTTTTTCTTTCTTTTCTAATTTATCTTGCTTTCTTCTAAATGAGTTTCGGAAATCTTTGCTAGTTTTTTTTTTCTTTTTTTTTTTCTTTATTTTGTTCATTTTTCTTTTTTTCAACAACATTTTCGTCCTGTTAGCTTATCTAATTTTCCACTTTCAATGCTTTTAGTGAAAATGATAAGGATTTTTAAAAAGACAAGAAGGAAAAAAGACAAATAAGAAACCAAAGAAGGTATTTTTAAAAATAAATTAGGAAAACAAAACAAAAAGTGAATCAAAACATCACATCTGAAGGTCAAATTTTAAAATGCCTTATTTTTTTTATATTCTTTTCAATTTCTATGAGAAATTTATTTTGGGTGACATTAGTGTCACCAAAAATAGACTTTTTAAAAACATTTGATTCATTTCAATTTGAATAGTCAGGTTGGTTCATACTATTGCTATTTATCTAATTAAAATCATTAAATTAAAATTTTTCTTCTCTTACATACATTTTACTTTTATCACAATGAATTAAGTTTTACGTTACATCAAAAAATAAATTTCTTCTTATGTAATTGCAAACTTAGAAAACAACTAGCCTGAAAACAACTTACTACTAAAACAATCAACCAAAACCCCTAATTATATTACAAATAGTTATTTGAATGTGAACGACGTAGAACTTTGTCTCAAATTTCCAATGGGTTTGGCATTATCACCTTGTCATATAATTCAAATTAATATCATTCAGTTAATGATCCATTAATGAGAACTTGTACACCGACCTTGCATGAGAATTTTATTAAATACACAGAACAAGAGCAGAATTTTAAATACACAGAACAAGAGCAGAATTTTAATAAAATTCTGCTCTTGTTCTGTGTATTGATATATCATTGGTTTGTTAATTCAAATCTTCTATCAATGAATTAATATTTCTTTGCTGGAAAGTTGTGAATACAACAAAGGATTATACTAAGAGACTTTATCTTGACCTGGCCTTCCAAAGATATGACAGAAAAACAACATAATCTTTTAGTATCGTAGAATACTGCTGAGATGCTCTGGGTAAGAGGCAATGATGCTTTGGGCCCAAAAACTATGTCCAATACCAGTGTGATCATCAAATGAAATCATTGTTGGTCATACAGGTGTTGTTTTTTTGGCACCAGCATGTATATATAATATCATTCTATGCAGCATTTATTATAAGCTAATGTGTTTTGAATCAACAAGAGATAATTGCTTAACAAGCTGATTAAAGCAATGAAAAGAGAGAGAAGGCAATAACAAGAAATATGGAATTAGTATAAATTTACAAATCATCTGTTTATCATTCTGTTGCAAATGCCCTGGCTGCCCTTACAGGCTGCTGGCTATGACGTTATTCAACTTCCCATGATGTCTGACTTGACCCGAATATATAACCTATCACCTACTCCAATAGACATTGTATTATAAAGCTATCAATATTAATTGATCAATGATACCACATTGGGCATTATCCATGAATATTCTATTCATTTCTCATAAGTGCATCACCTGTTACTGTCAGATAATGAGAAAGGCAGTAGGTAATATGCTTTCATGTGTAACACATACATTGTCAAAATTATCAGTAAAATGAAATTGTCATCTTTTATTTAGTTGTTCAGCCTTTGTATTCTCTTAAATTTTATTCTCTTATTTTGTAATGTAAAGTATCTGGCTCTTGGACAGCATAAGGCTGCAGCTACATCATGTACGTGATGATGCCAAAATTTCATTGCAAATAGGTTTTTTTATGGAGTGGAGTTGCAAGACCTGTGCCTCCTACTCTTAGTTTGTAAGAGTTTGGTATGAATTTTCAATTGAGATTAAAAATACTTAAATAGTCTTTGTTTAGAAAAACAAATCAAGTCAAAAGTGTATTTGATATTTGTCTATTCATCAATGTTAGAAATCCAAATCTGAACTTCTTAGTATAAGATAATTTGAGAAATGAACAGATGGACATTTTAAAGACTCTAAAATAAACATCATTTATGCAATTTTACACCAAAACTACACTTTAGATTACAATTTCTAATGAAAAGAGAACATAATTTATTATAAAAGAAAGAACCTTAATTTGTGAAACCTTTATACCCAAATTATAATGTATTCTGATTCTTCATTAAATTAATACTCACAGAATGATAATGTTTATTCATCAGTTTGATGATGACCATTAACTAAGCCAAAGTTTAGTAAATGAACAACATTGGTGCTTTTTTCTTATTGGTAAAACTTGTGTAGGATGAGCCACATCTTTTAGATAAACTATTAACAAAAGAATCTTGCATTACTGCACAACAAAATCTCTAGACAGAACACTTCAGTTTTTCCTTCTCCTAGAAAAGTGGCTTCACCATTGCTATAGAGCCCAGGCTACTTCTTCATTTACTCATAGCTGGGGAGACAAGAGAAAGGTCCATACCTTTCCCAAGGGCATTAATGTGAAAGTCAAATGCAGTCTCATCAAGGATTTGAACTTGGCTTGAGTCCATTTCCTAAGATGATAACTATTACACCATGTGTGTCCAACTCTTCCTGTCTTATTTGATTAATACCGGGCCATTGGCCTAATGAGTAGAGTGTTCACCAATTTTCCTAGAGATCGGGGTTCAATCCCAGGTCAAGTCTTACCAAAGACTCAAAAAATGGTACTTGATGCTGTCTTGCTTAATACTCAGCATTACAGGGTATGGATCAAGGGTAAAGCAGAGGAGTCCAGGGAGTACTCGGTGTAGTAGCTATTGAAAAAGGAGTCTTCAGGTCACCTTCGACTACAGTCACCAACTTTACTTACTTATTTGATTATTCAGAATTTCAGGAATTATATATTTAATCCAACCACACTTAACCATATATGTATAGTTAAATTTTGGAATAAAATTCAACAGTAAGAGGAAAGGAAGACAATACATAAAATGAAATTTTGCTATAAGTATAGTACCTGGCCAAATGGCCTAATGAGTAAAGTGTTCGCCTATGGTCAGGGTTTCAATCCCAGGTCGAGTCATACCAAAGACTCAAAAAAATAATTCTTCATGCCACCTTGTTTAACATTCAGCATTATAAGGTAAGGATCAAGGGTAAAGTGGAGCAATCTAAGGAATTGAGTAGTGTCCTTCCTTACACCTCAGCATAATAGCCATTGAAAAGGGAGCCTTCGGGTCACCCTCGACTAAGGTCGCCAACTTTACTTTTATAAGTATAGTGTAATCAGAAATTAAATTTCACTTTGCAAAATATAGTATACACATAACAAGAAGGTAAGAAATATTTTGCTTTTCTTTTTGACTAAATGAATTTTTGTTGTCTTTTTTATTATCCCACAGTCTGTAAGTATTAGTTTGGTAAAAACAGAGGATATATTATAGAAACCTCCCCATGGTAGACGTCTCATCTATCAGCACATTTAGTATGCACCTTTAATGAGATAGATTTGGTTGATGCAAGAGATGAAAAGAGCCACACACTTCTCTCCCATTGTCATATGTAGATTTCATTTTTGTGAAATAAAATTTCAATTCTTTTGAAGCTATCTTTATAACTAATCATGTCAATGTAATTTTCCATGTTTTCTTTTTCTCAAATACAAATATATAGTTTGATATTGGCCTAATGAGTAGAGTGTTCATCAGTGGTCCGGGAGACCAGGGTTCAATCTCAGGTTGAGTCATACCAAAGACTTAAAAAAATGGTACTTGATGCCGTCTTGCTTAACACTCAGCATTATAAGGTAAGGATCAAAGGTAAAGTGGAGCAATCCAAGGAAAGGAGTAGCGCCCTCTCCTACACCTTGGTGTAGTAGCTATTGAAAAGGGAGCCTTTGGTTCATTCTCGACTATGGTCACCAACTTTACTAACTTACTTTACTTAATATTGGTTATAGAGCATATATAAGGTAGGGGGCTGAAAATTCCGTATGATGAGATCATATAAACTGGTGATGAATGTTTTGACCAATGGGATCAAAGCACTGCAACACTAATGGAAGAAGTGTGTGGACTCAAAAAAGGTCTATGTCGAAAAATAAGCCTTATTTGATCACATTCTCTCTGAGAATGAGTTTTTGACCAAAAGCAGAATATTTCTGTGTTACCAAAGTACCCAAAATCCCTTGTTCTATGCTCTTGGGAATATTTCCTGCAAACCAAAGTCAAAACTCCATTCTGCAGTTGCCATTTGAAAACATGTTATAGGTAATGACAAAATATGTTACTTGAAGATTTCTGACATTGTTTCTCACTGTGAAAACATCTACACAGGAAACTATTTTAAATGAGATGATTCAATTTTTATTTAAGTTGAGTATAAAAATTTGATAGTCTTATCATTTGATAGGCTGATCTTGAAAGTCTCTATATGTTTATAATATTAAAGTGATGTTTATAATAATTTTGTGTCTTATGCTTTTAACCATATTATATTTTATTTTCAAATATTTTTTAAAAACTGGATTTACTGTTTTCATATATAGAAAATTGGTTGCTAAATTTTCTCTGCTTACAAAATGAAAATCTATGAACATCATCAGAAAGAAAATCACTTGGAAATATTAATGAAAATCAAATAAGTTAAAAGCTTTTATGGAAGATAATCATTATACAAAATCAAAAATGTTCTTTAAGACACTTTGTAAAGATTAAAAAATTCACTTTCTATTATTCTAACTAAATTATAATGTTTACAATGTTTCAGACACTGACTCTTCTAAAAGTGACTTTTGTTGTAGTTTTCAAACTGAACCCTTTATTCAATATATGAGAGAAGATACTTATCCACTATGCCTGAATATATCTCAGATCAGTTAATTTGCCATTTGAGTTATTTTACCCTTATTTTTCTTTCTATTTTGGCTGGCTTTTATGGCATATCAACCCTATTAGGTTATTTATTGCCAAATCCTGTTTACACACACACACACACATATGATTTGTAAATGCATAGTTCATGGATAACATTTTTAAACAAGCCACAGCTTATTTCTTTGCACACAGTTAAATGGTTTCAAGTATTTCTTAGTAGGTTGATTTGATTTTATGGTGAGTCAACCTATCTGGGGTGATTTTAAACAAAAGATTTTTTTAGATTTTATTCTTATGCTGATTGGGAAAACTTGAAAGGGTTTGGTTATTAACTGCTCAAGATTGGTTGGGTTTTATGACATATCAACCCTTGTAGTTTATTTAATTCCAAATCCTTTTAATACATATACATATTAAATGTATGATTTATAAACACATAGTTGGAAGATAACATTTTTAAATGAGCCAGAGCTCATTTGTTTGCTCACAGTTAAATGGTTTCAAGAATTTCTATCTGACACTAATAATATTATTTGACAGCAATCATTTTTTGCATTCAGTTAACAGTTAAATGGTTATAAGTATTGCTATGGAACAGTAACAGTTTAATTTAACATCAGTCATTTGTCTGCACACAGTTAAATGGTTATACATATATGATTTGTTAGTGAATAGTTTATTATTCATCTTAATTTTAAATGAGAGCTAATTTGTATGTATGCAACTAATTATTGCTATTGTTTTCACACAGTTAAATGGTTTCAAGTATTGTTATCTAGTACTAATAATTCTATTTTGATAATTTGATATTCAGCATTTGTTTGCACTCATTGAAGTGGTCTCAAGCATTGATCACACAAATAGTTTTATTTGCACACAGTTAAATGGTTTCTAGAATTGCTATTGAACCATAAAATTCTATTCATTTATTTGCACATAGTTAAATGGTCCCAAGTATTGCTATATAATACCAATCATTCAATTTTTGCACACAGTTGAATAGTTTCAAGTATTTCAATTTAACATGAATAATTTGATTGAGTATTAATCCTTTGTCTGCACACATTTAAATGGTTTCAAGTATTTCTATCAAACACCAATAGTTTTATTTACACACAGTTAAAAGGTTTCAAGCATGTAACACTAACAATTCAATTCAACATCAATAATTTGTTTGCACACAGTTAAATGATTAAACAGTTCTATTTGACCCATGGATGGGATTCTGTCAGATATTACTTGTCCGGGTCAGAGTAGACCAGGGAGTAATAGCAATGAAGGGGTACTCCACATTCTCCAAAGCTCAAGGATTAGAGCTTCCCTATCAAATTTTTACAGTCATATCCAGTACACTTGCTGGGTAGGTCTTACCCCTTAGTAGAAATGCAGTTGGTGTATTCAACAGCCCCAACTGATGGGACAGTTTTTATTTCAATTGAAAAGAATTGAGCTTAATACTGCCAAATAGATGCATTTAGTTTAGTTCCTTTGTTTAATGGCATATCAATTTTCATGGGTTATTTAATGTTAAAGCCATCCATGTAGAAGAACAGCAGTAATACAATTTAACCTATAGCTATCGAATATAGGGGTTCATGCCTTTCCCAAGGGTATTAGTCAGAAGTGAATATAATAACGTGATTAGAGTTTGAAGTCACTCACTTGGAGGCTACAGTCCAACACTTTAGCTATTAAACCATGAGGATTCCCCGCTTAGAAGCATTTAACCAATCCTTTTAATATCTAGGTAATTTTCCAGTGGGGAAATTCAGAGATGTTCACGGGCCTAAACCTAAATTTTGTCTGCCTCTCAAACCAGGGTATGTATTTGTTTGTGAATATAATTACTAAGATGAGGACAGTAATTTGACATATGTCTAAAGTATATTGCCAATCGCCCTGGAGCCTAAGGTTCAATCCATGGTCGAGTCATACTAAAGACACAAAAACTGGTATTTTATGTCGCCTTGCTTAACACTCAATATAATAAGGCACAGCTCAAGGGTAAAGTGGAGCTCTAGAGAAAGGAGTAGTGCTCTCCTCTACACCTCGGTATTGTAGCTAATGAAAAGGAAGCCTTCAGGCTGCCCTTGAATTCAGTTGCCAACTTTACTTTTTATACCTAATACAAATTAAAAGTAAAAGGAAATATACTGAAGGTGAATATATATGATGATTTACAGTATGAAAAATACAAACTGAGACTCAGTTATTGCCAACTTTACTCACAACCGGCTCATTGGCCTAGTGGGTAGAGTGTTCGCCAATGATCTGGGAGACCTGGGTTCATTCCCAGGTCACATCATACCAAAGACTTTAAAAATGGTACTTGATACCTCCTTGCTTAACACGCAGCAATAAAAGGTATGTATCAAGGGTAAAGTTGAGTAATCTAGGGAAAGGAGTAGTGCCCTCCCCTGCACTTCAGTGTAGTAGCTATTGAAAAGGGAGCCTTCTGGTTGCCGTCGACTACAGTCGTCAACTTATTAGTGGTAACTTAACATTGGCAATTACTTAGAAAGATTTGGAAAGAGTAACTTATTTAAAAAAAATGTGAATATTATTAGATAAATGAAAGTACCCTAATAATTAATCCTAGTTTTGAATAAGTTTGTAAGCAATATGATCTTAAAACAGATTTTTAATCTTGGAATACCACAGCTGGAGAGGGCTACATTCTGCTAAAGCTAACCTTATTATAATAAGTGAACAGAGGTTGAATTTATGTCCTGATATAAACAGTATGGAGAATGTTGCAAGTAACTTTTTATTCACCAAAATTTGTGCTAACGTTTCTCTTTCATTTTAATTTCTATATGAATTTATCAAGGATCTCTTTTACATGAAATTAGGGGATTAGACAACTCTGTATTTGTTCTAGAAACTGTGCAAGTTTCACAGTTCTACATACTTGGGAAAAATGTTTCAAATATTTTTAAGTCATCTGTAAGCACAGTTAAATCTGTGCTCCCCTTACACCTGTGATGTTCACCACTATGGGTTGTTTGCTGACAAATAATTGAACTTGTAAAATGTTGTAATCACTTATTGAACAGGCTGATTGGCTGTGTTGTTGGTTGACAATAGTGATGAGGAAATAGGTATTCTCCAGTTAAAATTCAAACTGCCCATGTATATATAATTCTAGGTAGCAGTATAAATACTGACTGCTTGGTTTCTAAGAGTTAAAGTCATATAATAGTTACATGTGAGACAATACATTGTTTTATGATATATTAGATTAAAAATCATCTATATTTATCAGAGCTATCTGCTTTCTTAGTTGATTATCATACAAGATATTTTACAACTAGAAATATACTTTCACCATTGTGGTTAATACTTTATACTTAAGGAAAGTTGGAAACCATAGATGAGGGTGACCTGAAGGCACTTTTTTCTATTGCTACAACACTGAGGTGTAGAAGAGGGTGCTAGGCCATTCCCTGGATTGCTCAACTTTACCCTTGATTCATACCTTAAAATGCTGAGTGTTAAGCAAGGTGCATCAAGTACCATTTTTTGAGTCTTTGGTATGACTCGACTTGGAGATTGAACCCCGGTCTCCTGGACCATTGGCGAAAGCTATCCAAAGTTGCATTAATTCAAGTGGAATTTCATCAGATATAGATAAGTAATGCTGACCGAATAAACCAGAGTTTTGCAAAGTTTTTTTGGTAATGTCCTTTGCTCTCAGACTCTGTTCTTGGTGCCCTTCTTACAATGAACATATACCTCTTTCTTTGTTGTTTAAATAGTTTTATGTATTTACCCCCCCGCCCCGCATCTCACACCCAGCAGCAAGATGTGATACAAAATCAATTTTTAAGCAGAGTTTAACAGATTAGAATTCAAAGTTTTCCTTCTTCAAGCCTGGTTACCATACCAAGGTTAGTCTTTCCAAATATTTGCTTATAGTTAAAGGGAGAATAGTTGGATTCATATCTTTCCCTAGGGTATTAGCACTCTTAGATATGCAAACCTCCTCATCTAGGATTTGAACTCTGGTCAACAATTTCATATCCTATGATGATAGTTTTATGGCATGTCAACCCTTGTTGGGTTATTTTATGCTAAAGTCAGTTGAACAATTATGGTCTTCAGTTGGACACACTATTGAAATAATTTTTTCACAATAGTTTTAAATGGGTAAACACTTCATCTAGTTGGCAACTGTAGCCAAGGGCGACTAAAAGGCTCCCTTTTCAATCGCTACAACACCGAGGTGTAGGGGAGGGTGCTACTCCTTTCCCTGGATTGGTCCACACCTTATATTGCTGAGTGTTAAGCAAGGAGGTATCAAGTACCATTTTTAAAGTCTTTGGTATGATGCAACCTGGGATTGAACCCAGGTCTCCCAGATCATTGGCGAACACTCTACCCACTAGGCCAATGAGCTGGTATTAAACACTTCATACTTAATTGCGATATCTGTGGTTTCAGAGTAGATTTAGCTTGAAATCATTTTAAAAATGATCTCAAAGAGATCTTTCTTGGAATATTTGTTCTTTCAAAAAAATCATTCATTTTATCACACTAACAATTTCAATCTCATTTTTTTTCATTCCCTTTTTTTTTTTTAAGTTTTGATTTTTATACACTTTTTCATTTTTCCTGTGTCCAATAATACCCACCTCACTCCCTTTCTTTCTTATATTCATTAATTTTTCTTATCTTCAACTGTTTCTGCTTCTATTTGCCTCTTTCCATTTTTCTTTGTTTTTTTATTTTAAGTTTTCTTTTTCTTTCAAATCATTTTTATGTAGACATTTAACTCCTTATACTATCATTTATTTCCTTTGTTTTTTTGTTTTTGTTTTTTTATTTTTACATTACCTCACGCAATTTCTTCTTTTTTAACTTCATCTTCTTCTCTTTGTTCATTATCTCCCCATTTTATGTATATAAATATCAGGTACTTATAGGTATTTATATTCTGGGTCATAATAGACCTAAGTTTAATAGAGTTATGAAGGGGGGATCAACACACTCCCCAAAGTTCCAAAACTGAAGCCTCAACATCTGATGCAATTTAGAATCATACCCACACAGAACACCATATTTTGGTATTACATGGTATGGAAGCAAAATATGGAATGATTCTTAAAAAGTTTTTTTTAATCAGATTTGCTCAATTTAAAAAAAAAATGCAATAAATCTAAATTTTCATGATTTGCTCTATTATTCAAGCACTTTTTCATTAAAATTCAGCCCAGTATGAGTGAGCCAGAAAAGAAACAAAAAAGAATCTATGATTTGCTTAATGCCAAGCCAAAAAAATTCCCAAAATAATTGGAGTTTCTTTATGGCCTCCATCAAGCTAAGATCTTATCCCCCTTGATTATGCTATATGGGGCATTTTAGAAAACAAAACAAATGCAACTTCTCATCCAAATATATGTATGCTTAAGACAGCTATTGAGGAAAAATGGAATTTTAAATATCTGAAGAATTTAATTTGAAGCCATGCAAATTGTTTTGAAGGTATGTTGATACAATGATTTAAAAAATGGTGGCCATATTGAGCAAATTTACTGTTTTGTATCTATCTTCTTATTCTGTGGTTTATTTTTTAAAATGAAAGAGAGTTGTTTATTATTCCTAATTTAGCTTCTGCTCCCTGTATGCATGCAAAATTTGAAATATGTATGTTGAATAAATTCAGAAATATCAACAAAGTCATGATTTGCTTTGTATGTTAAAAAAAACTATGGACACAGGATTCTGTATCAACAAATTTTGATATTTTTCTTATTATGCATTTTTTTTTTTTTGCTGTTTCCAAGATCATTAATAAATACCTCAAGACCTTACTGAATATTTGCATTTACTTTTCTGATATGAAAAAAACTGTTATTTGATTTTCTTGAATCCTGCAGATAAAAAAATAATGAGCATTATTCAAAAGCAAAAAAAAATCATCAGTTTCATTCAATTTTAGACTATAAAAAGGCCAAACATTAGGAACATTAAAAGCTTTTAATGAATAAACTCACAACTAAAAAACAAAATTTTTCTTTAAATGTCTTTTATATAGAAAAATTAATGTTGATGCATATAAAATAAATTCTACATCAAGGACAAAATATTTATGATTGTTTCAAAGGAAATTTCATTAGAAAGACAAATTGTTTTTTTTTTCTGACACATAAAAGTTTAAATTATGTTAAAAGATGCAAAATTAAGAAGCAAGATGACAGTTAAAAATAAATGCACTTTGTTAGTGCACCTAAATTTGGATATTATCAGTGCCATTTCTATCTACTCCGTTGATGGGCTGTCTGTTATGATTAAATTGGTAATGTCTGGGAGTGTCTAAGAAAGGTCAACAGTGACAAAATTAAAGAAAATGTCTGTTAAACTTTATGATATAGATTGTGGTAGTGCTATCCAGTAGTCTGTAAAGACCATGAATCTGTACCAAGATCAGAGTACAGTTTAGGGCAAGGTTGTATGGAAACAAGTACCCATATATAATCTCTTTACCCCAAGCCACTAATTTTGTTTAAAAGAAGGACACGAGCCATAGCTGATAAAATTTAGCTTCAATGCCAGAAGAAGGTTGAATTTTTGTTAGACTGCATTAAGGACTCCAGTTCTTGTTTTGAATTTAGTCATTTTTCTCCAAGACTGGTTGCTCACCAAGGTTAGTGAGAACAATCAAATCAATTATTGTGCTCATAGCAAGATATCTAAATGTAAGATACTAGGTGTAAGTTGAAAGCAAATAACTGTACATGAAATTTGAATTCAGATCGCCAATTCTATTTTTACTAGCAATAGCTATGATATCAACCGCACCACCAATAGAATTGATTAGTTTTGAATTGCAGTTATTTGGAATTCTTTTCTTTCAGTTTACTTATGTTGAGGGGTAAGGTGCTTGTTTTTCTTTCAAAATATTTTCTTTTATGTTTTAAAAATTATTTTTAGGAACACTTATATTGTCTGCAAATTGTTTTGTGAAATAAAATTTATAATTTTTATTTTATGATCTAAAGAAAAATATCTTTTCATTTTGATTGTTACAAACAACTTGGGTATTGAGAGATTTTGACTATTTCTTTCATTTTCATATTTTCACATGAATTTTTTATGAGCTTTTATAAGAAATATATTAACAATCATAGTGATTATTTGCTTATCTAACTCACTTTCATGTATAGTTACCCCATAACTATGGACCATAAAAATCTGGAAAAATTCATATGTATAATACACTCTAAGTTTTTAGAACTTGTAGTGGCTAAATTCAGTATTAGCACAACCTTTTTTAACAAATCATACTGACTCAAAATAATTTATTGTTAAAAACTTGTTAAAACACAAAATTTACACCATATTTAGAACACAAACGTGTTCAAACAAAAATGCAACATGCAGACATAAGGAGAAAACAGAATTATAAACAAACACATTCCAGTGAATATTTCTCTGGTTTGGTTTGGTTTTATGGCATGTCAACCATTGTTGGTTATTTAGTGCCAAATCTTGTTTTTACATATATATCAAATATATGATTTGTAAACTCTTTTTGTAGATACACTCAGTTAAATGATCAAACAGTTCTATTTCAAACAATTCAATTTAGCATAATTCAAGAAAGTTAAATGGTTCCAAGTATTACTTTGCATCACTAACAATTCAATTAAACATCAGTCATTTGTTTACCCACAGTTAAATGATCAAACAGTTCTATTTCAAACAAATCAATATAGTATGTCATTTCTTTGCACTTAGTTTAATTGTTAAACAGTTCTATTCAACCCAAAGATAGGATACTATCAGGTGCTACCACTCCAGGCCAGAGTGGACTTGGGAATAATGACAATGAAGGGGTGCACCACATTCTCCAAAGCTCCAGGATTACTAGAACCTCACTATCAGATTGTTTAATGTCATATCCAAGACAATCGTTAGTAGGAGGGTCTTAGCCCTGTGCAGATATGCAGCCAGTGTATTCTACAGACCCAGCCAACTGGGCTAGAATATTTTTCAGTAAAACACATTAATTTGAACTATAAATGTATCTTACTTTTGAATATGGTGAGACATACAGCCAGGAAAAAAGTTGATTATATAGTTCTCTTGTATAATATGAACCCCTAATGTCTGATTTAGTTTCTTTGCTTAATAGCAGATCAATCTTGGGTTATTTACTGTCAAACCTATTCTTGCAGAAGAACAGTTGTTGTACTATTTAACAAATAGCTAGGGAGGAAAAGGGTGTCCACGCCTTTCCCAAAGGTAGTAGTCCAAAAATGAACATAATAGTGTAGCAAGATTTCAAACTTCCAAACAACAATATCACAGACTAGAACATTAGCTGCTATGCCACAGCCCAGTCTGCTGGGAGTTCTGTAGAATACACCAACTGCATCTCTGTAGACAAGTAAGAACCCCTCCCATGAGTGTCTTGCATATGACATTAAACCCTCTGATTGCGAGGCTAACCTCGGAGATTTGGGGAATGTGGAGTACCCCTTCATTGCCATTACTCCCAGGTCCACTCTGCCCCAATGTAGTAGCACTTGATAGGGTCCTATAAATGGGTCAAATAGAAGAAATTTTGAGTACAAACAAATGACAGATGTTAATTTGTGACTGGTATATAGTAGCAATACTTGAAGCCATTTAACTGTTTGCAAAAAAAGATCCCAGGCTTATTTAAGAATGTTATTAACAAAATGTATTTACAAATCATATATATACTTAATACATATGTATAAACAGGATTTGGCATTAAATAACCTACAAGGGTTGATATGCCATAAACCCAACCAAACCAAACCGCTATGCCAAGGGGACTTCATCACTAACTTTTGGGCTGAAAAATTATTGAAGTAGATTGAACATAGAAAAATTTTATCATACACAATATATACAAGATTTAGATGTAATTTGTATTTAATTTGTAGCTGTGATTGATACATGGTGATGAAGAAAACTTCTGAGTCCAACCAAAACAAGAAGTACTTTTTCTTTAATTTTTGTTAGTTTTTTCTTTTTGGTAAGTGGGGGGGGTAGTTAAAGAAACTTGAGAAATAATAAGTTAAACTGAATGTATGGGTCTTGTTTGTTCTATTCTTGGTCAGGATAAAAACTTTTTAGCATACCCTAACATGATATCTATAAAAAATTGCATGTACATACAGTTCAGCACATCTGACTTGCTTCAAAGTTTTTGATCACTCTATATTTGATGAAAGTGTTGCTTCCTAGCTCTCAGCCAAGAAACACTGTAGTATCTATACGCTTTAAGATCAAAATCTCTAACATAAGAACTTCTGCTTAAAATCTATAGCTCTTTAATCTTCTGCTTTGAAAAATAGAATGTGTTATGATATTTACAATAGAAGAACTAAGAGTAATTAACACATAAGTCCCCGATAAATCTAGAAATACAAAAAAATAAATTGTAATTTCAATTTCAATTTCAAGTATTTTTTGTCACAAATGAGCCACTTGAAACTGGCAGACAAAATATCTTAGAAATTTCTTTTTCTTATAGCAGCTGACAAGATATTTCATTGATTAAACCAGAGCCACTGAAAATTCCTGTAATTGCTTATACTATACAAGATAGAGCAAATTTTTTTCTTCGTATAAAGTATATCCAGTTCTCAATATGTTTATGTCAATCACTGAGAAATGGGAATTTGACAGCAGTAACAAAACAACAATTAAAAATTGCAGCTCCCATAAAAAATGAAAAAAGCTGTGCATATGTTTTCACAGAATTTCTCTGTATTTTTACATTTTCTCAGTTTTTTCTTTTGTTTTTTTTATTTTTACCTCAGTGGTGAATAAGTGGTTTAAGACAATTCATAGATGTTGATATAAGCAGTGAAAGAAAAGATTGTTCTAAAGTGCTTGGCAAGATGTTTTTATGATATGATCTATCACATTGATTTGAATAGTATATAAGAAGATTGGGGATAGAAAGTGACATTTTTTACACAAATTTTTTCAGAAAGCAGCTTGTATAAAGGCAGGGAGGGATGGGGGATAAATCAAAATATTCCAGTGTTGAGTTGTTATAAAAAAATCTTACATAAAGAACAAAACTATAAATCTTTAAAATACTATATAAATAAAAACTCATTTAGAGTAGACTGACGAAAATTGTGCAGGTGCAGTGATATTGCTTGAATGGAAGTCAGTGGCTCCCAATGTATGTCTAGTGTGGTCAGAAACAGATGCTATGTCAGTAATGGTTATTTGTTGGCTGGGGGAGGGGAAACCCAAAAACACAATTTGACTTTGTAATGTTAGGACCTTTCCTTGTTTTTATTTTACCCGTCTAGTCACTGCGTCTGTGGAAGTGAAAAGAAATGAACAATGGACACCAGTAAGTTTCATCATTATTTCCACATCTTTGCTTTATTCCCTGTTCTGTGTTCACAACCCAGCAACCAGCAGAGAAAACAAAGGGGAGATCCTGAAATCACATATACATATTGGAGTTCACAGAATAATCCACTCCTACTTCTACCTTGGTGAGTAACACTTCTATTCTCACCTCCATCAACAAGGTTTTAGATCAAACGTATCATATTACTAAAGCACAGTGGAAAAGAAATTGACTTCTTTTAATAACTGAGTGCCATTTACTTATAATGGTACACAAGCTTATGGAATTTAAGAAGGACTACCTTGATGCAAGATTTCTTCCACTTAAGTATTGTAGTAGCATTTTTCTTGAGAAAACATAAGCACCAAATTACGCTGGACTCCTTTTTAGCCGGGGCTTCTACTGTGTCAGTGCCTGTTTGTACCCCTCTCTATACCAATCTATGTTATAGGCTCCCCACACAACTGTATATCAATTTTTATAAAGTAATTTTCATATAAAAAGCAAATTTGATTGAGACCTACAAGGATCATTAAACAAGTTTCCAGACTTTTTTCGTATGGCCACTTTTATTGATAGGACACACAGGAAACTCTAGTCCCCATCAAAGTAATCTCCTCCGGCTGCAATGCACTTGTTGTACTGTTCCAACAACTTCTGGAAGGCCCCCATGGATGTCCTCTTGTGTGAGTGTGTTAGTGACCTTCGTCAAAGCCTCTTTCATCTCCTCAGTTGTCTCATAACGACAGCCTCTGAGCTTAGGGAATAAGCAAAAGTCACATGGAGCAAGGTCTAGACTACAGGGAGGGTGAGGAACTATCTTGATGCCCATCTTGGTCAAATAGTCTGTGACAAGGATGGAATTGTGAACTGGTGCATTGTCCTGGTGGAAATGCCACTGACCCGATTTGAAGAGTGCCGGCCTCTTCCCGAGGAATCTTTTCTTGAACTCCCTTAAAACCTCAACATAGTAACCCTAACCCTAACCTTTTGGCCAATCAACTCTGGTGTTCTGACTTCCTTACTCCTCCCACACCTCTCATCATCCCTTACAGACAGCCTGCCTTCCTTGAATCTCTTATGCTACTCAATAACTGCAGTTCGATTCATAGAAGATGATCAAAAAGCAGTCTGAAGCAATCCATACATTTCTGTGGCATTTATTCCAAGTTTAAAACAGAATTTCATTGCATATTGTTCTTCTAAAGTGTCCACATGTCCAGATTGCATTTTTGAAATTCACCAGCTGTGACAATCAGGCTTTAGTAGGGTGTATTCCAATTGCTGCTGTAGCTGTTCTTTTGAACCTTAAATTATAAAAATTGGTCTGTCATCTCATAAGATATATAGCAATAACGTAATGAATTTTCAAGAGTATATGACAATTTTAAATGCCTGTACAAAAAAGTCTGGAAACTTATTGAAGGCACCATGTAATTGAGTACAGTACCCAGCATTTGATATTTCGGAATAGTTAAATGTTTTCTATCCAATATGCTCCACAAGTTTCTTACACAATTTTCTTTTTATGTAGCAAACATAGAAACCAATGCTAAAAAGAAATTTGAGTTTTTTTCTTAAATAATAGATTATCAGTTCTTAACTATTCAAATTGTTTTTAAACGGAAAATTTTATATACTCTTAAATTCAATATAAATCAAAATATCCTCTGTATAATCTTATTTTACTATGTGTTTCATGTAAAATCTATGACCAGACAGTTACAACTTTTCACTCATGCCGAAAAAGGTCAGCTTTCAAAGTAAAAAGGTCAGATTTACACAAAGTTTTAATTGCTACATTAGACATAATATATATATATATATATATACACCTTTATATTATCCAATGCCAAGTCAGCTGATGGTGGGAATGATTCCAATTTAGGATTTTCTTTCTTCATTATCCATGTAATTCAAAATTCAAAATCCAATAAAAAGCCGAATGTAAAATAATAATAAATCAAAATATAGAGCAAATAAGAAAAACCTTTAAAAATAATCATATCTTTTAATAGTGATAGATATTTCTGCAGACCCTATATTTTCTTAAATGTTAGATCTGCATCTTCAGACAAAGAAAAAAACATATATATATATATATATATATATATATATATATATATATATATATATATATATATATATATTATAGTTGATGATTGACAATTTAACTTTTAACATTTGACTGAATTTTCTTGGTCAAATGTTAAAAGGAATAGGACTTCCAGGTTGATGAGTAAATGTTGATAAAAGTGATGGAAGTCTACAGAGTGCTGCTCAACCTCCACCAATTGACCCAGCAGACTTGAGCCCTACCCAACCTAATTATAAAGTGAGCACCACCATTAACCTCAATCCCACTGTAGTTATTTATTTATTAAGTTTTGTTTAATCAGCTAAAATATGGGCTTTGTTTGCTATATCTGTTGTTACTAAGTAGTCACTAATAGAAAAAAAGTTAGTAAAGTTAGCGACCATAGTCGAGAGCAACCAGAAGGCTTCCTTTTCAATAGCTACTACACTGAGGTGTAGAGGAGAGCACTACTCCTTTCCCTGGATTGCTCTACATTACCCTTGATATGTACCTTATATTGCTGAGTGTTAAGTAAGTAGGTATCAAGTATCATTTTTAAATTTTTTGGTATGACATGGCCAGGGATTGAACCCAGGTCTCCTGGACCATTGGTGAACACTCTACTCACTAAGAGGAAATCACTGCTTAACTTTAGTAATCTAACTAAAACTATGTTTTTATGGAGCTGGCATAAATAACACAATAAGAGCTGACATGCCATAAAACAAACCAACAATTTTGTTTTTTCTTTAATATAGAAAGCTGTGCTTGTTTTGTTTATGATGGTTACTCTCTTTCTCAATTCAAAATACTGGACAAAGTTGATTATCATTAAAGGAATGGAACTTGGTAAGTCAACTTTAATTTCTGGATGAAGCTATCTATATTTCTCTTTATGGTAAATCCCTTGTGAAAGACATAAATTCATATCTTCTTCCACCAGCTTTATTATAGTATTATAGCAGCTTTCTGGGACCATGTACTGGCCCACTGGCCTCGTGGGGAGAGTTTTTGCCAATGGTCTAGGAGACCAGGGTTCATCCCAGGTCAAGTCATACCAAATACTAAAAAAATGGTACTTGATGCCACCATGCTTAACACTCTGCATTATAAGGTATGTATCAAAGGTAAGTAGGAGTAGCACCCTCCACTACACCTCAGAGTAGTAGTTAATGAAAAGGGAGCCTTTGAGTCACCCCTCAATATGGTCACCAACTTTACTTTTACTAATTAACACATCTATGAATGGATAACACAAGAGACCAACACAGTCACTTCCCACTTGTATCTTTTCATTTAAAGGCTATACATTAATGTTTAATGGACATAGAATCTTTGGTTTATCTCAATATGACAATCTCTGTTATTCCTAATTTAATATTTACAGTATTCTTGTGTATTAACCTGAATGTGATATTTGAATGTAATCTATGCTCTATCTTGAATATTTGAATCTAACCCATGCTGCATCGTGAATATAATTACATATTTTCATTCTTCATGAATAAATATATTCTGTATGGTAATCACAACTTCAAAGTTCAAGAAATATATTTTCTTATTCTGGGTCGAATTTTATTTATATGTGTATCTTATCTAAAGAACATATAAATATTCTTTAAGAATGATAACTAAGATATTCATAAAAGTATATCTTTTAAAGTGTCTTTATAGCAATATATATATATATATATATATATATATATATATATATATATATATATATACACATCATTATATATCTATAACAAGAATCTGTAAGGTAAATATAATGATCATTTTCTAAAAAAACTGGTCTATGCCCTGAAACCAAAACAAAGAAAATATAAAACCTAAAATGTTAAGTTAAAGTCTGCAAATAAAATCAAATACTAACACTAATTCTAAAAGTTTCATGTAGAGGAAACATTATAACATTCAGATAGCAGAATGTAGTATATGAACATTTTAATGTTCTTGATATAAAGCAGACTGACACACACACACACACACACACACACACACACACACACACACAAACATATACATATATATATATATGCAAATTTCATTGAACATAATAGACATTTTATGCCTACATATTCTCTTTTGGATCCGTTCGAATTCCCGTATTACTTTTATCGTATTCGGGGGGAACTGATTAAGGTATTGTCCATAGTTGTATGTATCCCTAGTACTTTCTGCCCGACTTTGGGCCATCATCAGGGGAGAATCTGTTACAAAAGTGATGTAACTTTTGTTTTAGCAAATTACTACTGTGTAAGGACGTCTTTGCTGTCGGGCAGAAAGTACTAGGGATACATACAACTATGGACAATACCTTAATCAGTTCCCCCCGAATACGATAAAAGTAATACGGGAATTCGAACGGATCCAAAAGAGAATATGTAGGCATAAAATGTCTATTATGTTCAATGAAATTTGCATTAACGAAGATATGCTGCCTAAATATACATATATATATATATATATATATATATATATATATATATATATATATATATATATATCCCAACCTCTACATTTTGAGGTCAGATCCAACGCAAAGTCAATTTTTAAGTGAAGTACAACTAGCTTAAAATCAGAGCTTTCCTTCTCCTAGACTGGCTGTAATACCAAGATTAAAGAGCCAGGTCTGCCATATCATTTAACCATAGCAGGGGGAGAATTCTTTTCCCAAGGGTACTTGTGCTATGTGAAATGTAAATAACCTTATCCCAGATTTTAATTTTTGGCCATCAAGATCATTTCCTATGATAAACATTGTCATAACTTATATATATATATATATATATATATATATATAAAACCAGCGAGCAAGTATCATTGTTTTCTACATTGTGGGTCCAGGATTATACTGAATGTATCTCTTGCAGAGAGTTAGACCACCGCCTCGAAAAAGGGGTTTCTTGACATGACATTAAACTGCATCTGGTGGTGAGGCTGTATTTCTGGAACTCTGTGAAGTGTGGTGTTACATCTTTATTGCCATTACTTTCAACTCAACTCAGACTTGGAGTGGTATTACCTGTAAGGATCCTATCAATAGTTCAAATAAACATGTCTGAAATAATGAAGTGTTTAACTATTTAAAATTATTCTAAAGATATTTTTATACAGTATCAAAATGGAGACTACAATTGTTAAACTGATTTCAACATAGAATAACCTGATCTGGACTGACATGCCATAAAAAGCAGCAAAGCAACCAACCTTTTTTTTTTCTTTTTTAATATTAAACTTTGTATGTTTTGTGTTAACATATGCAAGTTACCTCCCTGGATACTCTCAAGAAGAGAGAAGGTTATTTGAGGACTGGAAGTAAACAAACGGCCATAATGGTTTATGTAAAAATGTAAGAAGGACGGGTGTGAAAAGGCGTTTCTGTATGCAGAGTGTTATAGTCAGAGTTCTTTGTCTTTAAAATTTTCTTTATGGTGTTAACCCTTTTTCCTAAGTTTAAATTCTGCATTAGGTCAGGTCATTTCGTATAATGGCACATCAAACCATGATTGTTATTTAAATTCTGTTTATACAAATATTATCATTTTTAATGGAACAGTTTTTAAGTAACATTTTTTAAACAAGCCAGGTTTTATTTGTTTGTACATAATTAAACGGTTTCAATTACTACTATTTATTGTATGCACACAGTTAAATGGTTTCAAGTATTTCTATCTCACACTAATAGTTCTATTTGTACAGTTTAGTTATTTCAATAATGGTTTCAAGTATAGTAAATGATTAAACAGGTCTATATGACCCACTGAGGATACCCTTATAGATACTCCCACTCCAGTTCAGAGTAAATCTAGGAGTAATGGCAATGAAGTGTACTTCACATTCCCCAAAGCTCAAGAACAGAAGACTTACCATATGATGGCTTAGAGTCATATCAAGGATATTCATTGGTTAGGGTCTTACCCCTCTGAAGAGATGCAGTCGGCATATTCTACAGCCCCAAGCCAACTGGACTGTTTAATTCCTAGACAATACTGGTTATCATAATAAGAAACAGACTCAAAAAGCCAAGTTCAAATCCTGGATGAGGTTTCATTTCATCTTGCGCCAACACCCTGTCTCTTCTACCAACCATAAATAAATTGTAGGGCAGACCAGACTCTATCCTTGGTATAGCAAGTAGTCAATAAGAAGGTAAACGTCCCAGTCATGTCAGCTATAAAACTAAGTAAAGTTCGCAACCTTAGTCAAAGGCGACTTGTGGGTTGCCTTTTCAATCGCTACCACACCGAGGTGTAGGGAAGGGCACTACTCCTTTCCTTGGATTGCTCCGCTTTATCCTTGATCCTCACCCTATAGTACTGAGTGCTAAGCAAGATGGCATCAAGTACTATTTTTTGAGTCTTTGGTATGATCCTGGGTCTCCCTGTCCATAAGCAAACACTCTACTCATGAGGCTGCTTAAAAATTGGCTTTGAGCAGTGAAGGACTTGCCACTGGGAAGGACTTGGGTGAGAGCATTTGGCTTGCCTACTATGACTGAAGGAAATGGACTTGGTGATCAAATTAAAATGACAGTTTGCATTTCACTTAATACTAATGCCCTTGAGAAAGGTTTGAATCAGTTTTCTCCTATCTATTGGTAAATAAAAAGACTGACTTGTCTCTTGTCTCAGAGAAGGGATCCTGAATTCAAACCAACAGTACTCCTGAAAAACTGAACTTGCGTCACACCCTGTTCATGATGGATGGGTTTGGTAAATACATTCTTGATTTTTATCAGGAAAATTAATTTTGGCATTCATAATTATTCAATTTTCCATTTATTTAACAAAAATACAATTTCCAGTGCAAATTATAAAGAGCTTCTCAATTTGGGGTAAATGAAAGGCCTGCTTTAATACTCTGGCCTAAAATATCCTGTCATCAGCAACAAATAAATGCATTTGAGAAACCAAGAGAATTTACAGAAAGAATGTAATATACAAAGCTTTTTTGCTTAGATGTGGCACAAGACTGTTTGAATGGAGCATCCAATGAGATTCAAACTCACTTGTGAAGGTTTGCTAGTCTAGCTTACAAACCATTACACCACCTAAGGTACTTGAATATAATGGCTTGTAATTCATTTAATTTCAAAATATTAGTAGAATTAAATTACAACTAAGATCAACTAACTTTGATATATAATAATCTAGGATAAAATTTAATATACATACTATATAATTTAATATAAAACTTAATATGTATAGTATATAATTTAACATATAATAATTTAGACTATACTAAACTAACTTTTGATATTTTATTCTTGTATTTTCATTACTGGAATTACATAAGGATGCTGCATACGATAAGACTTGGAAGCAGCACTTCATAAAACAGCAGCAGTACAGCTACCAGCCTCTCATCTTGCAAATCATGTTAGGTACTGCTGGAAAAGTGAGGGTTAACTCATAAGTAAAGCTCTCCTGTGGGCTACTACACATAGCCACACCAGTAATGGCTGAGAAGCAAACACCTATATTCATCTGCTCTTTGTGGACACTGGCTGCCATCTGAAAGACCTGCTTAGAGCAATGTTTGATAGGGACAAATGGCAAGAGAGAATCAAGGGAATCCATGCTATCAGCATAAATTGTTTTGGTTTCTTTGTTTAATGGCATTATCCACTTTCATGAGTAATTTAATGCCAAAGCCATCCTTGTAGAAGTGTAGTAATACTATTTAACTCATACTTGGGGGTCTTGAATTGATGATGATATATAAAGGAATATATAAAGTAACAGGTGGCATAATGCACTTTTTAAAGATGCTAAAACATTGCATAAATATGCATGGATGAACTACTTGTATCTTAATTTACAATTAAGTCCAAGCAACCAATAGATTGGTTTATAATTGCAGGTGTCTTTATTTTATAGGAGTTACACTCCTATATTTTAAAATGGCCATGATGTCACTTGTTTCCGAAACAAAGATGGCGGACGTCTGTAAACAATCAGTCTCGGAAACGTATTGGCCAGGAAAACCACATGGTTAGTACTCAAAACTACATCTGCAACTTCAATTTTCTCATTTTTGGAGCCTACTCCATGACTCCAGAATTTTCTAGAAATACTCTAATCTTCCAACACTCACTCTCTTTTTCACAATTTCACTCGGAGAGTCAACACAGCTCTCTTTCACATTTTCACTTACAGGGTTAACTCACTCTTTCCAGTGTGACTTCTAGAGAGAACACTCTCACTCTGTCAATTTCGACTAACAGTGTCAACACACTCTTCCTCTTTTTATATTTGTCTTCCGCCATGAAAATGTATACTTCATGCAACCATTATCTTCGTTGTAATACTTTTTCAGTGAGACTTTTTCCAGCCTTGAAAACAGGAATTTCGTCAAACCACAGAAAGAAACAAACAGTAGAAATACTTAGTCAACAAGCATAGGACACTTTTGTTATTTAGTCTTTATTTTGTAGCATTAGTGTTCGTTACACACACACATACACACTGTAATATTTTAACGAACAGTATTAGAACACTAATGTTTTGAAATGTTTCATTGCATATATTGTTGATATATAAATTTGAATTTTGTTTGTACTGCTTTGTTTTATATGTTCTTTTCGTACGCGTTGTTTCACACATCTTGAATTCGTTTGCCTTTTCCAAATATAAACACCTACAATCTGACAAAACTTTGTGTTACTTGATTTAAATTTTGTTAAATTATTTCATAATGTCTAATGGTCACATTCTTTTCGAGTGTAAAGAATAAGAGCTTGTAAGATCTGATAAGAGGTTGAATAATAGTAATAATATTTCCTTTCAGACAAGAACTCTGGAGATTTTCTATACTGATGATTGATTATTTTTTATAATGTTCGAGATTTTGTCAGTATATCAAATAACCTACCTCTACTCAAAAAGAACTTTCACTATAGCTAAACTCTGTTATTATTATCATTATTATTATTATTATTACTCTTTGAGGGTTTTTCACATCAGTTTTAGCTGATGGTTTTTCACTCGAGGTTGAGTGACAACAAGTCCCCTCAAGTCTCCAGTACTTTTCTCAATATTCTGGCTGTTCTCCATAATGTTGTAATTTGGATGGTCTCCACTCGTCCTCCAACCTCCGAGTCTTCCAGTTCCTTTAATGATCCTTTGGTGACTGTACCAAAAGCACCAATCACAATTGGTATAATTGTCACCTTCATGTTCGATAATTTTTTCAATTCCCTAGCAAGGTTGGGGTACTTATCCTTTCTTTTCACTTTCTTTCAATTCTACTCTGTGGTCAGCTGGGATAGCAAAGTTCACAATTTCACAAATTCTCTTTTTTTTTGCTAATTATTTTAAGGTTTGGTCTTCTCGCCGAAGTTAGGTGATGTTTGTATGTCAAAGTCCCATGGGATTTTACGTGTCATTCTCTAGAACAGATGCTGGGTTGTGCATATACCATTTGTTTGTATGGTCAAATTTAAATTTCTTGCACAGTTCCCAGTGGATCATCTTGCCTACCCAGTCATGTCTACTCTTATACTCCTTCTTTGCTAATCTGCTGCATTTGCTTATCATATGATTGATGATTTCATTTCTATGACCACATAACCTACATTTGCTATTTAGTTGCATCTTATCTATTCTCGCTTTAATATGATTGGTTCTGTTTTGTGCTGCTATTTAGAGATATTCTATTTCTCTCTTTTCTTAGCCACATCCAGGTTTTTTTATGTGTGATCTTGTTTATTAGTTGTTTAAAATGCCCATAGAGTTGTTTTTCTTCCCATTTTTATTTCCTAGTTATTTTCATTCAGTTGGCCATCATATCATCAGTATTGTTTCTGGCTGTAATCAGTCCTCCTTTGTGCTTTTCTATGTAGTCCTCGAGTTGTTGTATCAATGTGTCAATACTGTCTTCAATTCTGGCAAGTCCTCTTCCTCCCTCCTTTCTTGATACATATAGTCTGTCAACGTCATCTCCGTTATGTAATGCCTTATACATGGTCATTAGTTTTTTTATTCTTTGGTCCATTTGCTTAAGTTCTCTAATCTGCTTCAAAAAGGTTCCCAAATATCTAATGAGGGGTACAGCCCAGGTATTCATTCCTTTGATAAGGTTTCTGCTTTTCACTGAAAATGATTCAAGTTTAGAAAGTTGCGAAAGGGAATGTCTTGTTTAAATAAAGTTTAAATCATTTAATAACTTTTTTTTCTCTTTTAACTCTGATCATTACCATCAATTTTGATTTGAAATGAACTTTTATATCTTTCTTGAATATGACTAAGTTGAGCAGAGTCAATTATCTTATTATGGTAAATTATCAACTAGAGATTTAAAATTAAGAAATTTGAGATTTTTGCTTTCATTCTAATTTTCTTTAATTTCACTCAAATATTGCCTATGGTTCAACTCAGCTTTTCATTTGATCACATTTAGCAAAAACAATCAACTTTTCTCTGAATTGACCAATATAATGGACTTGATTATACTTAATCTTTAATAATATCTTGCTTTGTGAGAATTTATTCTATATCTAATACCTCCTCTCAAGGCCAATTTAATATGGGTTCTCCACACATATGTAGATAAAGAACAGAAATTGATGGTTCTATTTACTAGTGTTATAAACACATCAGACTATCTAAGCTTTGCTCTTTTGTACAATGAGAAATTTGAATTTCTATTTACCAGGTTCTTTTTATATTTTGCTACATCCAGACTTGTATTCTCTCTGACTGCACTATACAATAATCAGTCAATATATTTATAGAATATAAAAATCTGTTGAAACTCCGGCTTAATACATGCAACAAGCAATGTAATTTATCTTCTTCTTTTATAAATGATTACTGCCACGGAAATGGAGACATTAACCTCTAAAGATTTTAATTTAAACATAAGATAGAATCAATGCTTGTTTCAATAATGGCATAAATTTCTGAGATTGTACATTGACCATAACTAGAATTAGGAATTTACTATAGAAGACAGAATTCACTGGTCTGCCAATGTGAGCGATAAGTTTAAAAAATAATTATTCAAAATTGGAACTATTAAGAACTTTACTTTCACTTTCAAACTGAAATTTATGTTCACATTCAATCTTAATCATCATTAAGATTTCATTTACAGTTTCTTTTAAATTGAATGGAGAATTTTTATTACAATAAAGGATTACACTAAATTTTCAACTAAGTTACTACAATGGGATGCAAATCCAAAAATGCCCCATCCCCTCAGCTGGGGCAGTAGAATACACTGACTGCATCTCTGCACAAAGGTAACAAGTATACTTGATATGACATTAAACATTCTGATTGTCAGGCTCTAGTAATGCTGAAGCTTTGGAAAATGCAGAGTACCCCTTCATTGCCATCACTCCCAGGTCCACACTGGCCCAGAGTGGTAGCACCTGAGAGGGTTCTATCTATGGGCCAAATAGAACTATTTAACTTTTACATTGTGTACTCATGCTAACAAGAGTTGTTTGGGATAAAACTATTTTTACATTTAACAGTATGCAAGAAAAATTTGTGTACTTAAGCTAAATTGAACTGTTTGAAATAGAACTGCTTTTGTATTTGACTGTGTATTCATATTAGATGAAAATAAGGGAAAGTATTTAACTGTGCAAAAAAATGAGCTCAGGTCCGTATAAAGATGTTATCTACAAAATGTGTTTAGAAATCATATTTTTAAAATATGTATAAAAAGGATTTGGCATTAAAAGACCTACAATGGTTGATATGCAATAAAGGTATCCATGGTGTGAGTAAAGGTGCCTGTGGTGTAAGTGGAGGTGCCCGTGGTGTAATGGTTATCATCGTAGGAAATGGACACAGCAACATGAGTTCAAATCCTAGATGAGACTGATTGCATTTCACATAGCACTAATACCCTTGGAAAAGGTATGAATCCAATTATTCTCCCTCTAAGTATGGGTAAATAGTAGGGCAGACTAGGTTCTTCAGCCTTGGTGAGGCAACAAGTCTAGGAGAAGGAAAACTCTGAATTCAAACCTGTTAAACTCTGCATAAAAATTGACCTTGTGTCATATCCTGCCTGAGTGGAGGGGTTGGGTAAATCTGATATGCAATAAAACCAAACCAAACCAAATCCCAAAAGTCTTGTGATATTGCAAGGTACTGTTGATGTGTTTGGAGTTAGTTGTAATGATACTTTGGCTCCAAAACTCCAGCAAAGCTGTTGTTTTCTTTTATTTATTTTCAGTGTGTGTATGCAATCATATTTACATTTATGAATTATATTATTAATACTAAAACATGATGACTATATCACAATATCCATATCAATAATTGGGGAGAGTTTGTTTTAATCATTTTTTTATTATTATTAAAAAAAATACATGTTCAGCATAATTATCTATGAAGCATTAAATAAAAATAATGAAACATCACCAACCTAAATAATTCATAAAAAATACATAAAAAACACTTACTTTTTTACAGATGGTTCATTTTCAACCAGGAATCTTTCTTGAAGAGTGAGTACAACTTCTGGGGATTGTTCTCTCAAAAGACGCAGAGAACGACAAGCTTCTGCTCGGATGGCAAAATGGTTGCTGTAGTGAACTGACCAAAGAAGGCAATTCTTGATTTCTTCTGTACAAACACCAATTTGACCAAGAGCTGAAAAATACAGTAGGAGATACACACTATGTTATTGCATGATTTATAAATATATATATAAAAAGCTGCCAGATAGGTTGCTTGTTGGATTGCAAAACCTTGCTGAAAAAAAGGGATAAAATCTAACTGAATATATATATATATATATATATATATATATATATATATATAGAAAGACATAGCCTATCTCTCCTAATATGTATTTTTCTTTTTTATAGAATAATAAATTCTTTCTAATGATACCATATTCTTTTTTTCTCATTTTCTTTAAGGGATAGAGTCAGTGTATTCTAAACCCCACTGAGAGGGTAGACTTTAAAGAATAGTAATGATGGACCTTTAATGTAGAAAAAAAGTGAAGTTCTTGGAGATGGTACTAAGAATAATGATCCAGGAGACCTGAGTTCAATCCCAGGTCACGTCATACCAAAGACTTTAAAAGTAGCACTTGATACCTCCTTGCTTAACACTCAGCAATATAAGGTATGTATCACAGGTAAAGTGGAGCAATCCAGGGAAAGGAGTCCCACTTTCTCCTACAGCTTGGTGTTGTAGCTATTGAAAAGGGAGCCTTCTGGTCACCATAGACTACGGTCGCTAACTAACTACTAAATATCAACATTTGTCAGGCTATTCAACACCTAAGTAAACTTTTTAAAACAATTATATGGTTTCAAGTAACTGATAATCAACTGTTATAAAAAGTTATCCATTCAGCTAACTAAACTAAATACAAATAATTTCCATAGTAAGATGGAATTAAGTATTCCTATCAAATAGAAATAGATTTCAAACAGATCTCTTTGACTCATATTGATCCTAACTGCTTCCACCACTCTGGGTCAAATTAGACCTGGGACTAATAGCAAAGGAGTAACTCCAAACTCCTCTGAGCTCCAGAAATGGAACCAAACTACACTTTTAGTGTTATACTCAGGACACATGATAGACAGGGAGGAGGTATATATATAAATATAACATTTCTAAAGGGTTAATAAATACGTCAATCCTACAAACTTTTATTAAGAAATTAATGTGACACAAACAATGCAAGGATGACAAAGACTTGAGAATAAATTTGAAATAACTTTTTTTATTTGGTGAATCGTAAAAACGAAAGGTGTTTGTTGTTCTGTTTGTGGACCAAGGTTTTAGCTTGAAAGGCTAGATTATATGGCCAGAGTTGCCGGGTGTGCCTGTTCTGCTTCTGGGGTCGACGTAGCTGATTTCTCTGGAGACGTAGACATGTCGATGTGTAGGAATCGGTGCTGCTGCTTGTCTTGAGATGTCACTGTGCTGCGGTGCAGGAATCAAGATAATCGATGCTCTGGTTGTTGAGTCGGCAGTTAACCAGATGTATGGTTGATGATGGCTTTGAAGACGATAGTCCGAGCAGTGTCGTCTGCTTGTGGACTGGTCCTTTGCACGGAGTGTCTATTATATCTGTTTGGCTGCAACGTCATCATCTTTATGGTATTGATGAAATAAGACTTATAAACCAGAAAAGAACTGGAAAAGACCTTTGAATATAATCCTGAGAAGTACTTGTGGGCTGGTAAAAAGGCTGAACTGCTGCTGGCAGATAAAAGGCTGGACCTATGCATTTGTTGCAGGCTGGGATGAAGCGTCTGGTCGGTGTGTGCCGATACCAGCGAGAAAAGCTCCAACTACTCTATTCGCCTCGGGCTGAAGGCCCACCGCCTTCTGATTCTAGTGGTCAGAGACTGCTAGTTTTAGATCAGAAAAGGGTCCCGTATTTGCCGGGTTCGCATGTGTCGGATCTTGGACAGGAAACCGGATTATAATTATCTATAGTAATAAAACAAATCATTATACCGCGAAGAGAAGCTGTCTTATACTATCTACTATAATTGGAAAACATTTTCGGGACAGATTGCAGAATTTATTTGTTTCGAAAATAGTCAGAGTTGGTAATGGAAAATTCCACTTGTTGAGGAACTTAGCGATGTTCTCTTAAATCGATAACAGGTTCGCTTCCGGTTGTGATGAAAAATCCCGTTCACTGACGGAATAGATGACGTTTCGTTTTTATTTTTCAAAACAATGATTTCTGTTCTGGGTTGCCGGTGGGCTACGGAAATTAATAAACCTCGACTACTTCCTTCACTAACAGAAAAAAAGGTTTCTAAACTAAAGAAAATTATACCATAAAATAGATATTATTTAATAATATTCACTGTCAAATTCTTCAACTCTGAAACGCAAAAAAGCAAAGAAAATAAATGAAGTTTTACTTGAAAAAAATAATTTCTCTAAAAAATTTTGCATTCGGAGAATGAATTCTCGGATTGTATACCATAATTATTATTAAAGTACGTTGCTTTCCGTTTTATCTGTGTGCGTTCAATAGGCAATCATTTTAGTGCACTGGAATACCTCATTTATTAGGTTCATTAAAAGTTTCGGGTTTTAACATGATTGTTTCAATCCCAGTTCCTCGCTAAAATTCCGTATATATGTAAATGTCCAAGGAAGTCTTATGCGTACACTTTCTGGTTGGATTTTAGCCGCCTCCGTATGGACAAATGATCAATGAAAAGTTTTATAGTTTAAGCTATGAACAGGCATATATGCCGGACTCACATTGCGCTTAGTAATTTACTAAGCTTTTTGCTAAATGTGAGTCTATGTCCACCAGTAAGCCTATGATCAGCATGGGCACTAGTCTCGCTCTCATATATATATATATATATATATATATATATATATATATATATATATATATATATATATATATATATATATATATATATATATAATACCTTGTGTAAAACACTGTCAGGTGGGAGGAATGGATAAATATCGCTTCGTGCAGGGATTTTGACCAATAGTAATCAGACTAAGTCTTTTTTTTTATTATGCGAGCATCGGATATTAATTTTATCGTCTTAGCCAATGAGAATTGTAGATTTCATTTAGCCCCTCCCCTATATTATGTCTTTAAATTATTTGATTATTACCGCCTTCATTTTGGATTTTTTTACCGATGCATTTTGAAGTTTCAGTGGCGTTGAAGTGTAAGTCTTTACTTTATTTTCTGACTGAATGTAAGCAAAATGTGAATTCATTTATTTTTGAATTGCTTAGTTTGTAAAAATAACCAACAATTAGTAGTTTCTTTATGACAATGACTTTTTATGTTTAAATAGATGAATTAAGACCAACAGAAATAAAAAAAATAATAATGTCAGTTCGTTGTGTTATAAGAAATTTCTTTGGTCTGCACCTTCGTTTTGTTGGATAGTTTGTTAATGTAGACTATACTAGTTTTTGAAATTAAAAATAGGAAACAAGCTGTGTTTGAAAATAAAACTGGTTAGAATAATTTTTAGCATTAGAACTAAGTTTAGATTATTGGAGAGCAGCATCCCATCCCAACCCTGAGGTAGTTTGCCCCATTTAGTTTTCTTTGACGAGGACCATTCGAAAGAATTCCTTAAAGAACAAAAGAAAATGTCACCCGTCAATATTATTGTGAATATTTGTTTTTCAATTCAGTAGTTTCTATGAATCGATTGTTTTTCATGCGCTTTAACGTTTAAACCATATTCACGCTGATGCTCGCCCGGTAGTTTCTGCTAATTCTTTTATGACTTTTCATTTTGATGTTTCTTTATGTACATGTCAGACATTGTTTTGCTAAGAGAAAATGCTACAAACCCTTGACATCGTATTTTAAATGTTTGATTACTCTTTTTTTCCAACCGTTGTTTTGGCCGGTTTCTTTTTTAATTCCTAGTATTAAGTTTCCTTTCGTGAGTTTGGAGAATGTTCCCTTCCCAAGAGGTTGTGAGTTCGTATAATAACTTCCGGTCTTAAGAATGTTTTTATTATATATTCCGAGAATTCTGTTTCCTTAAGCTTACTCCTATCTACCGATCGTTTAAGTAATTCGATTTTGGTCTCTGTGTGGGTCTTTCTTTTGCTCTTGCTCTGATAAAGTTTACGGCTCTTCAAGTTTGACAATTATCACGTATTGCCAGTTTGAGTATTTCTCTGTCACCACCAGTATCTACTGTCACTAAGAACAATTGGGTAATTGTTTTGAATGTGTTGTAGGGTCTCTACTATTACACAGATAACAGGTTGGGGGATTTTCCTTTCTCTGCTTATGTAGGTTTGAAGGGCTTGAGAAGACGTCCTACATTGAAATGTTTACCCATGAGACTTTTTACAGCATGGCGTCACCCAATCTTGTGCATGCATCCTGCAAGCTCATCCTTACTAACCTGTTCATTCGTTTCTCCTCCAAGACAGTCCGTATTTCCTCTTGAAGGAGCTGTCTCCGGTTTTCTCAGTTAGCTTTATGTGCAAGTTGCGTGTAAGTTACACAGGCCCGCTATGTTCTTTGTTTCTGTATCTAAAATGACTTGTATCTCTTTTGCATTTTATAACTTGATATTTCTTTCCTGGGTGCATTTTGATACCAGCTGAAGCCACTTTGTGGTCCTTTGATGTCTTATAGAGTATTAATTCATATACGCGCGACTCCATTAATTCTACTTCGAGGTTTTTAAAGGTAATTACTTAAAAATTTTTCCCGCTTGTCTTGTTCTTGGACCTGATTTACTTGATCCGCTTGACGGTTCCATCATTTTTGCTCAGTAGATGCGGTAATAAGCTGGGCACTGTGTGATGCAACATGACCCTGCTTCTCTTGCGTTACACTTGCCTACTGCAAATATCTCTGACCAGATATTTCCTGCTGCCTTGGTGTATTTTTAGGCCTTTAAGATTCAGGTAAGGTTCCCTGCATAAATGTCTCGGGGCCTGAGTATAGTCGTTTCCCAGTATTCGTCCCGTTGGGTTTCTTATCGCCCCATCGAGAATGTTATATAAGACCACAGAAAAATAAGTTAGTGACAGTAGTCGAGGGTGACCCGAAGGCTAATGGGGCTATATGTATGTATGCATGTATTTTTTTTTTTTTTTTTTTTTTTTTTTTTTATTTGCTCTGTGGATTTTATTTACATCAAGCTATTTACTGGTATACTTAAATTTATTATTCTATTTTTGAATATTTTATGTCTTAATTGGAATTATTCCCTATTCCAGATTTACTGGATTAAATAATATTGTATATAATATTGTATATATAATTAGAAAACTCAAACCTGGTTAAATTGTCATTATAAATTAATTTCGGCAAAGAATATCATTATACTCTTCGTCTCATCAGATGACTTCACACGTTTAATTTGAGGTTGAAAAACATTTGCTGTTTTTCCAATCTCAAATTAAACGTATGAAGTCATCTGATGAGACGAAGAATATAAGGATATTCTTAGCCGAAATGAATTTATGATAATTTAACCAGGTTCGAGTTTTCTACAAATTGCATTGTATACGCTCTGTGAGTTTTATCATATAAACCTAGATCAGGAATATATAACAATACCCATACATTGAGCACTCCCATAGATTTATGAAATGTTTCATATTGTCGATATGCGAACAATCGACACCCATTGTCTTCCGACGCTGACTGGATATTACTGATATATATCATCAAGTCACACTGACGGAACGGATTTCCCTGACTCTCTCCACACATCCTTACTGTCAATTGCTCCTGGTAGATCTTCCAAAATATACCCTGTGTCCATACAGAGCTGATGTAAAAAAGCTCTTGCAGGTCAGCCAAATCTGGCACGTCCATGTGTCGGGGCCTTATGCGTCTTGGATATTTTTAGAGATGGGAGGTAACTGGCCGAACAGTTATTTCGCGAGTTGTGGCTTCTAGTTGTTCAGAATAGCATGAAGCATTCTTGTGTAACTCCCATCTAGCCTCTTCTCTACGCGTTTTGTAAGCGTCGATATGGTGCATCCTTACAGTAGTACTGACACAGCTACAACTTGAAAGAAACCCCGCTTTATTTAATTAGATTGGTTAGACTCCCATATGATCGATAACCTATCGATAGCACTCTACGCCTTCATTAGGTGTATATTAATCACTTTCAGTAGATGAGATATTGCTGCCAAGAGATGTGAACTTATCTGTTAATTTTAGAGGCCTGCTACTTAAAGTGGAGATGACTTCTTGTTTAAAACACGTTCATTTAAAGCACGTTCATTTAAGCTATGCAATAGAGATTTAGCTTGGGGTGCTATATTTGCAAGAAGTGCCAGATCATCTGCATAGTCTGCGTCTGTTATAGTTCCTGCAGGATGTTGTCTGCTTCTTGCCCTTTTTCCCCCCAGTGTTAAACCACTTTCTTTTTATTAGATCCATCGACGCTCGAAGTGCGTAGTCTAGGCAGATTACCAACAAATATAGTGCTAATGTATCTCCTTGCAAAACCCCAGCTGCAATGTGAAAAATCTCTTTCCATCAGGTGAACAAACATTTACTTTCGTGTTTCTATAAAGAATCATTACGGCTTAGATAGTTTCTTTGGTAAGACCACATGCTAGTTTTTGTTCCATCTTCCTGTGTATGGAATAAAATGACTTGGAGAAATCTTCAGAAAATAGTGTTGCCTTAAGATTTTTTTTGCACGAATTCTTTCAATGATTTGACGGATTGTGCGAATGTGATGTTGTGGATCGATTTTTCTAAAAAGCGTTCTGATTTTTCCGAAGAATTTTTTCAATTTCAGGTTTGATACGGTTGAGAAGCAGAGCCTTATAAACCTTAACACTGATAGAAGCAAGAGTTCTGCCTCGGCAGTTCTTCGTGATTTCGCAGTAAGATTTCTTAGGGAAGAAGATACGGCCTTTTGTCCATTTATTGTATTTTGTTTATATACGGCATTGCAAAATCGAAGAGTCATTAGATTTCCTTATTTTCCATACATTTGGAGGTATTATTTCGTTGAGATTTGCAGTTCTTTTGATTTTAATTTTCGTCTCTCTTATGCTCTTCGTCTGAAAACTGTCTTAGTTTGTCTCGTGCAGTTAATTTTTGTGATGGGTTTATCAGTGACTTTAAGGGAGTTTCTATGCAAATTTTTAAAATGTTCTTTCCACGTTTGTATTTGTTCTTCTTGGCTGGCAGCTTTTATTTTGTTCTCGAAGTGCTCTTTTGTTTATTCCATTTACTATCTGCCATGCAATTCGTGATGGTCTATCTTCTACCAAGTTTCCTGTTTTATTGATCTGACCTTAATTGTATTCTTTTTGTTCTATGTTTGTAATTTCTCAGTGTTTTAAGTTTCTTTGCATTGGCATTTGTTGGGTTTCTTTTTTAAGTAAGGATGCTCGTGACTCATATGGAACTCTACATTTGGCTCTTGGCTTGGTTGGTATGCACTCTGCTGCTACTTTTATGTGGACAGTGACGAAGTTTTCATATTCTTCAATCGGAGTATGTGTTTCAGATACCTCTTGAAGAGTATCGAATTTGTTTTTTATAGTTACCATATATTTATTGCCAATATCTCAATTGGTACCTGAGGACTCGTCGTAACTACACACATATGAGATATTAACAGTGTCTTTTTAATTATATATATATATATATATATATATATATATATATAATGATAAACAGCTTTGTTGATTAACACTCGAAATTTCTTCCTGAAACTAACAATCACATTATCACTGAAAATCAGATTCATCATAACTCCATCGTCACATTGCTCCAACATTTTTACACAGAAATTGTTTTTGTCCCAGTCACATAACAGCAATTTGAAAGGAATCATTTCCACTAAATTGGTCTATGTGCTGTTGAATTTTAAAATCCTGGCCTACCCTTGGGGATTCTATAGTGTGCATCAATAAATAGCACAATCACCGTCCAATAGATTTTCAGATACTAATAGTCACCCAAAACCTATATTTACTGACTCATTCTGTTGTTTCAAATCTTTTGTAGAAATAGATGATTTCCCCAAATGTATTCTAAAATACAATTTTATCACAGTTACAGAGTTTGACTTGCTTTATTAAAGCTCACAAAATGCCTTCTCAACAGTTTTTGACACATTGACTGACAATAGAATACCTGGTGCTGCAGAAAGCCTTGATTATAAAGTCCTTTTTTTTTCTCTGCAAACTTGAGTTTTGAAATTTTAGTTTTTTTAATACATTTTTGGTAGTATCCATTCCCTTTTGCTGACACCCTGTGTGCGTGTATATATATATATATATATATATATATATATATATATATATATATATAACTGTGGTATATAAATTTCATATTCTTAACTGTTATTTAAGAATATTTCCTTTAAAAGGACATATATTTTCATTTTCTTTCGAAATTCTTGAATTTTTAGATAGCTTTCTTTCCCCTCAAAAAAATTTTTTAGCAACATAACTACCCAAAACAATTTTGTTTTAGTTTTCATGCATGAATGTATGTCGGTGTTTTATGTATTATATGCATATTGGTAAAAAAAAAAGTGCAAATGGATGCATCAAAACTTGCACAGCATGTTTTTGTTTCAGGTACATTATGAAAAATCTGATTCCTGTAATTTATAAAACATTTAAACCAAGTATAAAGATAATGCCAAATTTTTGTCTGAAGTGTCTGCTAAAATGTAACTCATCAAATATGATAAATGTGAGGAAACTAGGCACGCGGAGTGGGGATGAGGAATTCCTTTAAAAACACTAGAAAAGGTATTTTATTAAAAATTTCTTAATTGAATTTTCACTAATGTTAATTGTTATAGTCTTTTCCGAGTCATATCTAACAGTGTTAGAAGAAAGGTTAATGAAAAGTCATTGCTGGCACTAAATCGTTGAACATTAGACTAAATCAGTGGTGACTCAAGTCAAAAATATTTGAGTATGACGACGGATATTGCCACTTCAGTTATTAGAGATACAAGATTAGATATTTTCTAATGGAATAATAGCCTTACATCTGTTTCTCATATACATCCCCACCTCTCTCTCTCATATATATATATATATATATATATATATATATATATATGAGAGAGAGAGTGAGTGTGTGTAAACTTTTTTCGTTGTAGGTCCAAAGAGAAAAAAATATTTCAAAAGGAATAGGTCCTCTAAGAGCTATGTATTTTTCAAGAATTATTCATTACGTTCTTACATACGTGTTTCCAGCTTGTTGCTTTCATCAGAACATATGTGGCACAAGGTCATGTAACTGGGGCTTCCACTGACACTGGAACTCACTCGTATTGGTCTGTTAGTATATTCTACTATCAGACTTACAAGCTGGAAACCTACACGTATGTAAGAACGAAATTGATAATTCTTGAAAATATAAATCTTAGTCAAACTTTTCATTTTGAAATATATTATCGATATAAATATTGGAAATGACTCCGACAGTATGAAAAAATAGGAAAACAAAGCAATCCTAAAGTGATGAATTCATTATAAGGGAAAATCAACGTTAAAACGTTTTGGTTTTAGTAAACCCTCATCTGGACTTTAAGATGGTGGAAAAAGTTTTAACGTTAATTTCCATGATAATTAATTCATCGCTTTTCGGTGACTTTGTTTTTCTATTTTCTTTATATATAGCCGGGATGAATCGATTCTTCAGCCTTGGTAAAGCAACCAGTCAATAACTTTAAATTCAAACCAGCTCTAAGTAAAGTTGGCGACCGTAGTCGAGGGAGACCAGAAGGTTCCCTTTTCAATAGCTACTACACTGAGGTGTAGGGGAGATCGCTACTCCTTTCCCTGGATTGCTCCACTTTACCCTTGATAGTACTTCATATTGCTGAGTTAAGCAGAGAGGTATCAAGTACCATGTTTAATGTCTTTGGTATTACGCGACCTGAGATTGAACTCAGGTCTCCCGGACCATTGGCGAAAACCAGCTCTATTTGGCTAAAAACAAGTGACTTTGAGTCACATCCCGCTCGTGGTGGAGGGATTGCTTGAATTTAATCATTTTTAGTGTAGCATTGTAGGATCAAACCTTATCTGATATTAATTTTTAAACGTTTAAACTACATAACAAAGCAAAGTTTTAAGATATACTCAAAAAGAATTTTGTATTAGAATGTACTTATTTTTAACAAGGAAATATTTACATTTTTGGTTTCAGAGCCATGAAATATATATTCTAATTTACATATTCATCCCACATTTTAATATTCTTGGCAGATAGCTAAAGTTTCCCATACCCTTAAAAAAAAACAATAAAAATGTAAACGTCCAAAAAAAAATCGGTTTCTTTGTGTTGTAAAGTTTTCAGCATCACCATATACGTGTGTGTGTGTAACTGAGAATGATGGTTGCTATGTTTAGCAGCAACACCAGCACAATGATCATCTGTTACAGTCCAACCATTTCTAGTGATGAAACAGACCTCATCACCCTCCATAACGAGCTATCTTCCCTTGTTCGTAGCATTCCCAAACACAACATTCAGAACATCGGTCGAAACATGAATGCTCAAATAGGTAAAAAACAAAAACAACAAATTCTACTTCCACAATTCGTCAAACAGAAATAGGGAACATCTAATAGATTTCTCCATTAAAATGGACTAATATGCCTTAACTTTAGCACTAATACCCTTGGGAAAGGTATGAATCCAATTATTCTCCCTCCAGCTATGGGTAAATAGCAGGGCAGACTGAGTTCTTCAGCCTTGATGAGGCAACTAGTCTAGGAGAAGGAAAACTCTGAATTCAAACCTGTTAAACTCCGCTTAATAACTGACCTTGTGTCATATCCTGCCCGAGCAGAGGGGCTGGTAAATATGAATACTAAATTCCAAAAAAGGAAGGGAAAAACTATGGACCGTCAATTACACAAATAATACTTTAGCACAAATAGATTACAGCCACATAAATAAGAAATGGATAAACAACGCTTTGAACTGTGAGGCATATTTCTCTTTTGAAGGTGTCTCTCCTGATCACAGAATTGTCACAGCAAAGATATGTTTGAGCCTACACAGAAATAAGACACAAATAACCAAAACCACTTTGACTGATCTTTGCTTAAAAATAGAGATATTCGCAATGCAGACTTCTCTGACATTGTTGCAGGTGTTCTGCAAGAGGATATGTTAGCCCTATATCTGTTTATAATCTGACTTGACTCCATACTTCAAATGTTGATAGATATAATGAAAAAAAAAGACTACACTTTGAAAGGCAAGAAGTAGATAATATCTATTATGGATGCAGACTATGCAGATGACAGCACTTCTTGCAAATACACCAGCCCAAGCTGAATCCCTGTTAGATAGTCTGAAGCAGGCAGTAGATGGCATTGGCCTTTACGTGAATGCAAACAAAACTAGTACATGTCTTTAATCAAAAAGAAGAGATCTCCACTCTAAATGGTGGTTCTCTGAAACTCATGGATAAGTTCACGTTCCTCGGAAACAGCGTCTTATCTACTGAAAATGACATCAATATGCGGCTAGCGAAGGCATGGCTTGCTATCGATAGGTTATCAATCATTTTGAAATCAGACTTATCTGATGAAATAAAACGCAATTTTTTCCAAGCAGTGATTGTGTCGATTCTACCATATGGATGCACCACATGGATGGTAAGTGTGTAAAGTAAAAGCTTGACAGCAATTGCACAAGAATGCTACAAGCTATACTGAGCAAATCCTGGAACCAACATCCAACAAAACAGCAGGTGTACGGCCACCTACCTCCTATCTCTAAAACCACCCAAATCAGATGAACAAGACATGTGGGATACTGCTGGAGAAATAAGGACAAACTCATAAGTGATGTTCTCGTATTGACCCTTTCACACGAACTTGCTAGAGATGGATGACTAACTAGAACTTATCTACAAGAGCTCTCTATGGACACAAGATGTTGTCTAGAAGACCTGCTGGAAGCAATGGATGATAGACAAATGGCAAGAGAGGTTCAGGGAAATCCGTGCCAGCAGCATGACACCATATATATAAGAAATGCAAAAAAGGAAAGTTCATATAAAGTGCTCAGTGCTTCTATGTAATATAAAAATATAAATAAGACCTTAAGATATTTTAGATTGTAAAAGAATAGATACAAAAACAAAATGTAACTAATATACTGAATATGTATTTATTGTATTCTATCTACTAGAGAGATTGCCCAGTCAGCTGGGGCTGTAGAATACACCAAATTCTTCTCTGCATCAGGATAAGACTCCCCCCCATACACTAGTGTCCTGTATATGACACTAAACAATCTGATGGTAAGGTTCTAGTAATGCTGGGGCTTTAGAGAATGTGAAGTATCCTCCTTCGTCTTCTCTGGCCTGGAGTGGTAGCACCTGATAAGTTCTTATCTATGGGTCAAATTGAACTAAACTGTATATTTATGCTAAAATGAATTGCTTAAATAGGACTGTTTTGACAGTTTATGCTAAATTAAATTGTTTGAAATGGAACTGTTATTTTGACATTGAAATTGTGTACTAGTGCTAAGCTGAATTGAAACTGTTTAGACATTTAACTGTGTGTAAACAAAAAACTATATTTGACTGAATTGGTTGGAATAGAATTCTTTATATGTACAAAAATGGATTTGGCATTAAATAACCTACAATGGTTGATGTGCCATAAAACCAAACCAAACTGCAATAGAGAATGAATTTATATTAGAAAATCTGTACCTCTAACAAGAAAAATTCCATTTGCTGTAATTTCTTTCAACAATTAAACATTGATTTACACAGTATAGATTACAAAAATTAACATAACAAAATAGCCCAGTCAGCTGGGGCTATAGAATACACTGACAGCATCTCTGCTGAGGTGTAAGACCCTTTCAACAAGTGTCCAGGATATGACACTAAACAATCTGATGGTGATGCTCTAACCTAGGACTTTGGGGAATGTGGAGTACCCCTTCATTGACATTGATCCCTGGTCTACTCTGACCCGGAGTGGCAGCACCTAATAATCTCATCTCTAGGTCAAATAGAACTGACATTTAAACTCTGTGCAAATGAATGACTGATGTTTAATTAAATTGTTCGTGATACATAGCAATACTTGGAATGATTTGAGTGCGAAGGAATGAATAATGTTGAATAGAATCATTTGTACTGATTAGCAGTACTTGAAAATCTGTGTGCCAAAATTGAATTATTGGTATTACATAGCAATTCTTGAAACTATTTAACTCTTTGCAAATAAATGAACAGTCTTGAGGAGAAAAATTAATGTTAAATCACAATATTACTACTTAACTGTGTACAAACAAATGATTAATATTGAATAGAATAGTTTTTGATAGCAATAAAACCATTTAACTGTGTAGAAATAATCACATTCCTAGTGTGCAAACAAATTAGTTCTAAATCATTTAAAAATGAAATTACCAACAAACTATTCACTTAAAAATCATATTTATATACATTTGTGAGCAAGCAAATGACTTGGTGTAAAGTTGTTACTGTTGCATAGCAATACTGGAGACCATTTAACTTTGGGAAAACAAATGATTAATAGTAAATAGAATGATTTACATTAGAAACCATTAAACTGTGTACAAAATAAATGTGCTTTGGCTAGTTTTAAAATATTATCAAGTGTTTACAAATCATATTTAATATAGAATGATGAGGATTTGGCATTAAATACCTAGTATGTTTGATATACCATAAAACCCAACCTAATGCAACCAAAACAAATTTGGTAAATTATTGCTTATTGACAACAATAATGCATAAAAAATGTTTCAACTCAACCTCATGTTACTCGTTTTTATTTTTGCTTGTTTTATTTGTTTATTTTAGCATTAACCTCACTAGTATTTACTGTATGTGTGAGTGTCCTTGCAAATGGACTTTTTTTGTGTGTGTATGCCAAGATTCTAAAATATTTTGAAAATCATATTTTATGAGAATATCCTGTTCAGATGACCTTTATAATCAGTCTGTACAATCAACATCCTCTTTTCAATCAATCATGAGCCAGCACTAAACAATAAAAAGGTTATCAAGTCTGATCACTTCTAATAAAAATTTCATTTACTTTACTACATAGAAGAGAAGGAACATTTCAATCAAGCAGACTTTTATATCAATACTAAGACATACTGATTTCCCAGTCCGGTCTGTAAATACAATGAAATATAATCATAACATCTAGCTGAATTTGTGTAAATTCATGGGTATGTACAAAGATTATCATTTCATGCTTCATCCACTCTCTCTTAAATATAATGTACACTTTTACCTGGTTTTGGGTTTTTTCTTTAGCTTTTTTACACCCTACTTTTTCTCCTTCAAGCTCTTTTATCATTTCTTTTTTTTTTTTTTTCAATTCCTTCTTGCTTATTAAGTTGGTTTCTTAGTCAGCCTAGCTGATTCCAGCTCAAAGGAACCAATATGACACTGATTTATTTGTGTATAAAAAAAATACACAAAAAAGAAAATAGTAATACATAGAAATAAGCATATTAAAAGTCTAGATAATTTCAATTTTAAAAACTTTTCTGGGTTATCATTTGATTGCTGTTCAAAATTTTCAAACATGATGATGATATAGTTGTTGATGATAATGATAATATGGTGTCGTCATAGATACTTCATCTGTATACAAAAAATAAGCTTTGGAGGAAAGGTTTGTCCAAAACCAAAATATTTTTTAATACATATATATTTTTTTATTTATATGAAATAATTGTATGTAGCTTTAGAAAGTTATATATATATGAAACAAGCTATAGAGTAAAGGTCTGTCAAAAAAAAAAATTTAAACCAGAAATACTTTTAATACAGTAATATTTCTATCTTCCATTCGACTTTGAGTGATTGGTTTATTTGTTTAAATGCATGTCGACTCCTTCAGGGTTATTTAATGCTGAAATTTAATTCATTTGAAAATATTTGACTGATTATATCTATATTTTTATTTTTTTTATAATCTGTGTATAGGTAAAAAGTCTTTAACCTTAATATGGCAACTGGTCTTGTCAAAGAAAAACTGAATTCAAACCAATTAAACTTTGCTTAAAAATGGACTTTGTATTGCATTCAGCTCATGCAGAGGGGGTGGTAAATGTATATAATTTGTCAGCACAGTTATATCAAATATTCTTATGTAATACAAATAATTTACTTGGTTTTATACAGTCTAGTCAGCTTTGCAGAGGGATATGACCCCCCCCCACAATAAGTGCCTTGGATATGACACTAAACAAATCTAATGACAAAGGTCCAGTTACACGAGAACTTTAAAGAATGTGGAGTACCCCTTCATTACCATTACTCCCAGGTCCACTTTGGCTTAGAATGGTAGCACCTGATAGTCCTATCTATGGGTCAAATAGAACTGTTGGACATATAAATTGTGTACAAACAAATGACATGCTAAACTGATTTGCTAGAAATAGAAATGTTTGATCATTTAACTGCATGTAAACAAATGAGTGATGTTTAATTGAATTGTTAGTGATACATAGCAATACTGGAGACTATTCAAATGTGCAAAAGAATGAGCTTAGGCTTATTTAAAAACATTATCAACAAAACATATTTACAAATCATATACATTTACTATGAATGTATAAGCAGTTTTTGGTATTGAATAACCTACAATGTTTGATATGCAATAAAACCCAACCAAACAGAAGTTTTATGGTTTTAAGTATTCCTATCAAATACAAATAATTTATATAGATTTATATGGATTTGAGTGACTATACCTATCTAATAATTTTGGTACAGTTTTATGGTATCTAACATTCAAATCAAAATATTCAAACATCTATTCGACCAACAGATGAGACTCACAGGTACTAAAATTCTGGGTCAGAGTTAACCTGGGAGTTATGGAAATGAAATAGCACTCTTCACTCCTCAGAGTTCCAGAACTGGATCCTTCCCACCAGATACAGTTTTGCGTGAGAGGTGGTGGGGGTCTGTCTTCTCTGCAGAGGATACAATCAGTGTATTCAAAGCACTGCCGACAGGGCAACATTAGGCTTTGTGCCAAACTAAACTGAGTTCAGTTAATAAACCAGATACAATTTCCTAATGGATATGTAATGTCTAAACAATGTGAAGTACCAAGTCATTAATCATGACAGCCATACTGATGTTTATTTCTTCTAAACCCAAAAAAACCTACCACATTTATCTTCTCTTTTTATTCTTCAATAAAAACAATAAGTGCTGAGCATGATGACATCTGAAGTGTCATTAAAGCTGTTATGAAGTTGGATTAACTTTCATGTTTTAGTCCTTGAAATATTTCAAAAATAAATATGCTTATTTTAATTCAATTGTTAATATTTAATGACTATGGCTCTATAATCATGATTATTATCTTAATATTAATTTGCTTGCTTATCTATCATTTATGTGTATGTGACTACGTCTTTATTGCCATTACTCCCTGGTTCTCTCTGAACCAGAGTTACAGCATCTGATAGGGTCCTATCTATGGGTCAAATAGAACCAACTGTGGGCAAACAAATGACTGATGTTAAATTGTGACCATTATTTTAAAATACGTGAAACCATTTCATCATCATGTCGTGTGGCTAGCATGGATATCCCTGATCCTCTCTCTCCATGTCTCCCTATCATTCATCGCCTCTGGCAGGTCTTCAGGGTTACATCCCGTATCATCACATAGCTGCTGTATGTATGTTTGGGCTGGTCGTCCTGCTGTTGAATGGCCATATGCAGGGGTCCACAGGAGTACATCACTTACGAGCTTGTCCTTGCTTCTCCAGCAGTGTCCGGCATGTCTGGTTCGTCTAGCTTGGATAGTTTTTGTGATAGGTAGTAGGTGACTGTATAGTTGGTGCCTTGTGGGGTGTTGCTGCCAGGACTTGTTCATGTGCAAAAAAGAATCTCAGGGTTGTTTGAGAATGTTATCTACAAAATGGGTTTACAGATCATATCTTTAATATATATGTATAAACAGAATTTGGCATTAAATAACCTATGATGGTTGATTTGTCATAAAACCAAACTATCATTTGTGTTTGTATAAATCTTACAATTTTCAAACAGTAGTAATGTTAGTTCTACTGTATAGCAGCACCATTTGGACTCTAACAAAATGCCTGGAAAAACAGCTAGATGGGAACTACACAAGGGTGCTGCATAATGTTTTGAACAAATCTTCGAAACAGCACACCCCAAAATTGCAGTTGTACAGACTCCAATTTCAAAAAACCAGCCAGTAAAATGAGCAAGACATTAGATTAAAAAACTCTATATTCAAATAAAACATTCTATAAATATTAGTAATTATCTTAAATTTTAATAAAAGCCATTCTATATCTTTTATTTCTAATAATGACCATCTTCTGACCTATATGTAATATGGGTAAGGACTGCTAGTTGTTTTCAAAGACTAAGAGATAATAAATTAAAAACAAATGAGTTGAAGATTCTACTGTCAGTAGTAGTGTAAAAATAATAGCAAATACATTGCAAGCATGATGAAGAACTTAGCAAAGAATGGGTTTAATGGATTTGATTTTAGCTTTTGCCTGTCAATAACTGTTTTATAGTTCAGTTGATGCACTTAACCAGGCTTCTAAGAGGCAAAAATGGATGGGAGTATCAATCTCAACAAGAAATTTTTTTTTTATTCATCTACACACACACACACACACACACACACACACACACACACACACACACACACACACACACACACACACACAGTATTGGATGAATAAAAAGTGAAAAAATTAAAACATTTTTATTGTCATAAATCTTAATGAAACTTCAATGGCTCAAACACGTATAGGAAGTATTTTTCTTTATAATTATCAAGCTTTCCTAACAAATTTTGTATCTTCAGATGCAGGTGTTTTTTCTCTTGCAGCCACAACCTTCTTTTTGATGATAATTTAACTTTCTCATCATTTTAGAGGAATGATGGTGATTCAGAATCTTGGAATATTGCAAAGTGATTGTCCACAATCATTGTATGATACAATTTGACTTTTTCAGACTCATACCACTACTTTCAAGCCATTAGCAAAGAACTAATCACAAATAAGGATCACAAACTATGGGATCTTTGACTATAATAATCCAGGAAATTAATCACTTAGACAAGAAGTGATTAATTTCCTGGATAATTATTGTCAAAAATCTCATAGTTATAACAAAAAGTCAAATTTCTAAAGAGATTCTCAAGAATACCAAAATATTGGAAATTTCTGAGAATTTTCTTTTCTTTGATTTCTAAGCCTTTAAATTTTCATAAGAATTTGTCATAAAAAATGGTTCAGGTTTTCACTGTTTTTGTTGTCTTTTGCCCAGTTGAGTTTTTATATATCAGTAAATAATGCACTGAATTTTGTGGTCAGTTAACAAATAAGTGGAAAATTCAAAGCATGAATTGGTATGAAATAAGAAAAATATAGTCAGTAATCTAAAATAATATACAACTATTAGATTTAGTTTTTATGAGTGTAAATCATTAAAACTAGAGTGAAAAAGTTTTAGTGCAATGATTCCATTATCAGTTGGCATTTAACATTATCACACACACACACACACACACACACACATATATATATATATATATATATATATATATATATATATATATATATATATATATATATAATGATATGGTATTTAGTTTAGAGAGAGAGATATAAGGAAACGTATTGATATTCATAAGGGACTGATAATTAAATACCAAGAGTGAATGGCAAAGATAAAACTGCTTGATGTTTTTGATTGCTATTTTATCTTTTCTAGAAAACTGTATGGTTCAAGTTAATGTGTGATAAGTAAGTTTTATTAGTCATTTTGGATTTGCTGCTATTGCATATCCATGGTTGAATGTCATAGAATCTATTTCTGTAAATTAAACAGGATCAAATATAAATTTGATATGACTAGTCATAAATTAATTTAATACTAGAAGCAAATTAACTCTTTCCAAGCTAAATTCATTTCTAAATTGTACCTGTTTTATGATGTCTCAAATTTGAATTTAAAATAAGTGTAAAAAAAATAAAATTATGGATTTTTCCAACTTCCCAGAATTGACATGAAGTCATTTTACAGTCGGTGGCCATACATGAATCAAGACTCATGCCATTTCAAAAAAAATGCTTGGTCTCTGAGGCATATTCCTTCAAGGATGCCACAGGCATTAAGCAGTATACTCAGCCTAGCACCTTTTAGACAAGATGCTACCAGGTGGGAAGAGTCCTTGGGACAAGATGAATAGCTTTAAATGAAATCACCCAACTAGTGTGAATGTTAGATGGGCCTCTGTAAGCCATATTTACTCAAATCTAGTTGGCATAATTAGATTTTGTTGTAAAGAACCATGGTGCAAGACTTCAGTTTAGATCTCAAGGGAGTGTCAAGTCACTCCTTTATAGCTAATAATCCTAGGTTCACTCTGAACTGGAGTGATAATACTTGTTAGGATCTAATCTATGAGTCAAATATATTGAGTTTATGTTTGAAAATAATTTGTATTTGACTGGGAAAATAAAAACCATGTGACTACAAACAAGTGATTATTATTGAAGGAATAATTTTGGATTGCATCTGTCAACAACAAAAAAAAAAATGCAATGACTGACCAAAAACCTCCTTTGTCTATTTTCTCCTTGTCTTTTTAAACTGACCACTGCTTCTTCTCTAACCAATTCTTGTCCAAAGAAAAAAGCCCCAAGTGACTGACATTCATTGTTTTTGTGTCCTTTTCTGCCTGTCCTCATGTGCATCTTTTCTCTCCGTGGTTTTACGTGACTGCCCATGTGAGGATACATGCCATTTGTGATATAAGCTCACTGGAGGCAGCCATGTTTTTTTTTCAATCAAGAAAATAAATCTGGAGCATATGCACTGATGTTTGCACTGAGATGAGTGACTATTTTCATCCCAATTTTCACAACACTCCCCCACTGATCTCATGATCACAAATATGGCATTGGGGTGGTGCCCGTTTCTGTCATGTGCTTCTTTGCGGAACTGTAGGGTGTTCTTCCGTCAGGTTTCCTGCATTCCCTCTATCTCAACTAGTTTGGCCATTTTCATCTTTGGTGTCTTCCTCAGATATTGACTGTGCAGATGAATGTTGGCCTTCTGATTCACAAGACCCCATGACCCCCATCTCGCTACCGCACAATGTGTCACTTTTGTTTTCCTCCATAATGGCTGATTCATTGTGCCTGCAAAGGTCTTTCACGTGGCAGGGTATGCCATTGACCAGCACTGTATGAGGACTGATTACCCCATCAACCTGTCTTTTGAAAAATCTGCTGGTGTATCAGCACTCTAGTAGCTTGATCCAGACAGGTTACCAAATTGGTATATGTTACTTCTCCATTGTAAAAAATGCCAAAATAGCTTGTGCCTGGTAGAGTTGTAATTGCATCTCTCAACAATAAAAGAAACCACAATGACTAACCAAAAACCTCCTTTGTGTATTCAACTATTCTCTTCTCCTGGTCTCCTTAAACTGATCACTGCTTCTCATCTAACCAATTCTTGTCCTAAGCAAAAAGCCCTAAGAGACTGATGTTCATTGTTTTTATGTCCTTTTCTGCCTGCCCTCATTTGCATCTCCACTCTCCATGGTTTTATATGACTGCCGGCATGAAAATATGTGACCATTTGCAATATATGCTCGCTGGGAGTAGCCATGTTTTTTCCTGTTGAGAAAATAAATCTTGCCCGCGTAGCATATGTCCTGACGTTTGCACTGAGATGAGTGGCTATTTTCATACTAATTTTCACTACATGAATCATATAGTTACTTGCAAATTATTAATATCAAATATGGATTCTTGAAACCATATAACTGTCAACAGTTATTTGTATTATTTATAGTTACTTGAAGCTATGGTTATTTGCAAATAAATTACCTGAAAATACTGAATTAAATAACCCAGTAAGGTTTGAAAACAACCCAAAATATATATGAATGAAACCTAAACGAGTAGGTTTGGCTTTTACTTCAGAAAAATGTTTAAGATACTGAGAGGAAATATTTTTATTACCGAGACAACTCCTGACCCTGGTATGACCTGAAGAGTGAAAGATTTTAATTAGCATTTAATAATATCTAAGAATTCAGATAATTAAAATATATTCCACATAAATGCAGATTTTATACAATTATTTAGTGGCAAATTGAACTGGAAATTACTTTTTCTTTGAAGATTTTGTGCTTTTAGTCCTTTCTATAATGTTTGAATCCAAACCTTAAAGTTATTACTCATGTATAAGTTGATGTGAATGTTTTTTTTTTTGCCTAGAAATTAGGTCTTCAAAATTCAATCTTGAGATGGAGATATGTAATATTATCAAAGTTTTGATTTTGAATTTGAAAAAAAATTTAACAGAAGAATAATGAAAGAAATAATCACAAAAATAAGTAGAAAAATATTTTAGCAGTATTTAATATTTGCACATTGTACTCAAAAGTCAATCTATAATATTCGATGGCAACTGATACTCACAAGTCAATCTAATGTATTGAATAATCCTTGATTTATGGGCACAAAATAATTAAATTTTTGAAGCCAAAGATCACTCTAAGTCCATCCATTTATTTTTGAATCTTATAAAATTAAGGTTCATGATTTATTTTAATGGCATATCAACCTATTTAGGGTTGTTTTACACCTAGAGGTTAGGAAATCATGTTCACATTTACATTTTTTGTGTAGTAGTTTCAGATTTATTTTGCATATGGTCCTATCAAATCAGAGTAATTTTTAAACAAATCTTAACCTATGATGTGGGACCCAAACAGATGCTACCATTCTAGGTCAGTGGATCTGCGAGTGATGATAACTCCATTCACCATATCTCGTGAACTAGAACCTCCATATCAGATGTAGTTTTGTTTCATAACCAGGAGATACCCTTACTTTGGAGGGGGTCTTACTCTCTGGCATTTGATGCACTGAGCATATTGTAAGCTCACCTTTGCTGTTTTTTTTTGTTTTTGTTTTTTTAACCCAAACATTCTTCAACTTTCATTAGGTGTATATTAAATCTGACATTTAGAATTCATCTAATCATTTCTGTCTTACTTTCATTTTATCTTCTCAACTAGTACATTAGTCTAATAGAATCACAGGACCAAATTGTTGAACATTGTTCAACTTGCGAAAGAAGAATGGCTTTATTACTGAGACAGCCTCCACTTTTACAAGCTGAAGAACTCTACACAGAATGTTTGTGATTCTTGTTTTCTTGGCCTGAAGTTCAGAAAACTTCCTCTTCAGCTTGTACTAGGATTGACTCTTGGATACAGGTTTAATCACACTGTATGCCTAGATTTAAAGAACATAATCAATACTAGGTTCTACGCCTAATTGAAACATCCACTAGGCAGTCTTCTGCCTGGCTGATTAAAACTAAAAGTGAAAAAAATTATCTGAACATATTTTTAATGTGGTTATATTAATGAGGTTGAGAGTGGATGCACATGTTCTGTTGTGTTGATTTGGAGTTGTACAGAAAACATAAATATTCAGTTCTTATATTAATAAAAGGGTTAAAATTGTCTTTTCAAGACTCAGAACAATAAAAACTTGTGAAAGACTATAATTATTGATTCACTTAGCCAATTTATCATTGATAGATGATCAGATTCTAATACCTGGGGGACTAGGCATAGATGTTTGAATGCTCAGAAAGCATTGGAGGAGGTTCTTGGTTCTGGTGATAAACCTGAAGTCAGGGAAAATAGATGAAATAGGTTTGTGATGACTCAAACTGCATCATTGATGCAGTTATATTTACAATATATTTTCAATTGTTTGGTAATTTTATTGTTTTCAGTTTTCATAGACATGACTAAAACAAGATTTTCATAAAAGAAAAGACTTCTACGTAATATCATTGTCATAATCTTACCCAAATATTGATCATATAGAGAGCTGGATTGTAGTGGTTGTTTGTAGTTATGCTATCAACCTTAAATTAGTACTCCTCTCAAAATATTTTATAGAAACTTATTTTTCTTTCAAAACCAAAGATAGCAGGAATTTATCATTTATAGGTAAACATTATACATTCAAAATGGATATTTGGTATTACCAAATTCTTCAGCATTGAAGGTGCAGCCCAAAATATGTATATATAGCAGTTCAAGAATAAGTACACCTCACACACACACACACACACACACACACACACACACACACACACACACGTGTGTGTGTGTGTATGTATATATATATTCATACAATTTTATTTTTGATTAAAGGTGTGGCAATTTTATTTATACATGCTATTGTGTTTGCTAATGAATGATACTGAATAACATCCATTTTTATTGCAAAAAGGAGTGATCAAAAAGTATCAAGAATAAAGTTTAAAATTATTTAAAAATTTAGATATACAACCTAAAACATGTGCAGCTGTGAAACGTATACACGTCTAGTGATGTATAGACAGTCTCATTGAGTCAATAAAATCTCAAAATAATTATTTCCATATTTTCTTTGAGTGAAGTATTTGGCAAAAAATAAAATTGTTCCAGTGAAGCACTCTCCAAACAAACCAATTCTTCAGTTCTGTTTCCTAAACTGAAAATTCATGTCAGAAGTAAGATTTGAAGAAATGGATGATATTAAAAGAAATACAACAGTGGATCATCATACCATATTAAGAGTAGATTCAGAGGTACTTTGACCAATAGAAAACTCATTGGAATAAACATTGAATGCCTAAGGAACTGTTTGAAGAAAATTGTTTCATTCATGCCTTGGTCAATATAAATTCAGTCATATATATATATATATATATATATATATATATTAATTTTTTTTTTTTTTCTTCAGATATTTTCAAAACATCTCATGATTTAAGCCTAAATTGTGTGAATAGCTCAGAAATTGAATTTAAACTTGGAGGTATCAAAAAACTTGCAAAATTTAGAAATTCACTCAAGAAAGGGTTAATCAGACTAAAATATGAATTTAAGAAAATAACTTAAGCAATAGAAGAAATTAATATAAAATTCTAAGCACAAAAAGTAAAGATAAAAACTTGTCTTTCATGTATTTATGTTTGTCATGAATATTTTACTAATTTTTTACAAAATAATGTTTGAGGTATATAGCTTCAGGGAGTGCTTCCCCAATGCACTTATAAATGAGAGGGACTCCCTAGTTACTTCTACAGAGGCCTTTATATTGAGCTAAGACTTAGCAGACAGTGTGTACCAAATTATTATGTAAATATGCTTTCTAAATTCTGCTTTAGAGAAAAATGTTTCAATATTTCTTACTCAAAGATGTGTGCAGTACTGATATGCTGTATCTAAAAATATTAAACTTAAATGTCTGGTGGTAAAACATACAAGGGAATTTTATGCAATCCCTCCATTTTTATGGTGCTCCCTTCCTCCCATAAAAGTGATTTTCAAATTTTATTTCAATTTATTAAATGACGGTAATGATAGAAAAAATTTTGAACAAGCTACAAAAAAACTCATTTATGAAATACTGAAGTTTATCACAAATACACAAAGGACAGCATTCAATTTTTTTCTTGATCCCTTAGTACTCAACTATTGTCAAGTGGATATTCAACAACTTAAGTTCTTTTTAAGCCTTCTGTCCCCAAAAAGAAAAAAAACATCTTGTTCACTTTTGTAAAAATTTACCTTATTTATCAATTCTGTTATTATATTTAACTGTTTCTTCGCTATCTCTTTTCTCCTCCAGAGGTGTCTCCATGGTGAAATGGTTAAATCGCTGGACTGTGGAATCCTAGTTAGTGAGTTCAAACTTCAGTTGCGCTATTATGTTCACATTTGGACAAATACCCTTGGTGAAGGTATAAACCCCCTTATCCTCCCAGCTATGAGTTAAATAGTACAACTACTGTCCTTCTAAAAGGATGGATTTTGCATTAGATAACCTGAGAAGGTTGATATGTCATTAAATAACAACCAAATAAATCTTCTCTTCTCCACTGGCATACAATATTACACATTTTTAATATTTCCATATTAGTAGTTTTCCCTTTATAACTTTAAAATGTATCTCTAAAGTGATATGGTTTTATACCAGAAAAAAAGCAAACAGATAATTTTTTTTTTTCATTTTTTTTGTCATGCTCATGTATCTAACAAAGTAATGCTTCAAGTTTTAATTTGGAATAGAATTATTTTTTCAAGAAACTCTTCAAACCCTCAACTTTTTTTACATGCAGGGTCCCAACTCGGGGCTCCTGGATGAAAAATAACTTAAAATGTTTAATAACAAATTTCAACATTTTCTTGACAATAACTTCATAGAAATGTGAATTCCCCCACTGGAATTCAGGCCTACTAGAAGTATTTCTAGGTAGTGCTAGGATTCTAAGGGATAACTTATTAGACAAGAAGGGCTGAATATTACAACTGTCTATTTCCATTGAATTTACAATATATACAGGAAGCATAACAGCACTTTTGGATAGAGAAAGTCTTCAGCTACAAAAGACAGATGTCAGTATAAGATATGCTTTTTTGCCAGTGATTAACAAAAGCTTTCATATTAGGATTATAAAAATCTGTACCAACAGAAGCAACCTATATTTCCACAGCCGTGGTGACAATGTTGTCAAAATATCATGTGTAATCCATCTTTCATCGGCCTGTTTCATCCACATGATCTGATTACATCACTTTTCAATTTGCTTGTAACTCATATGTCAAGATTTTAGTGAAGAGCAAACTGTCATTGAGCAACAATGTTTAGTTCAGAGAATAATAGTGAGTGAGCCTGGAAAAATGCTAAGACTTATAGCACCTGGAACGTCCCATTATTGCACAAGGGAATATCTTATTCCTTGGTTTTTAACTGGCTGGTGGTTCTGGTGTGTATATTTTTATCCCCTTTTGGCCATATTTAGTTGTTCTATAGTATATTTAGTTACACTCTCTCTCTTTTTTTTTTTTTTTTTTTTCTGGTAATAGTAACTAGGTAAATAAGTATTTTTGATTAGGCAGGTTTAACCTCTTTTGCTATACCACCATCTACTTTTGATGTTGTTGAGCAACATAACAGAATGAATTAGTACTGAAATCATCACTAAAAGAAAAGTGTCTCTCTTAAGAGTGTGGCTGGCATGCTTCAATGACGAAAAATATATTGTAAATGGTGATTGTGTAGAGGAGTAATGTTTTGCAATTGAAAAATTTCTTTATATAAAGGCAGCTTTGGGCTTCCTGTACTTGTAATTTTCATTGAAATAAGAAGCCTTACTTTCAGAGTGACCTTCATATTAAGTAATTTTTTTTTTTCAAGTATATAAAAACTTTACAAAGAATATAATGTCTAATAGAAGTATTTGAAAACATTTTACAAAGTCTTCTTAGAGGCTAAAACTGCGTCTTGAACATTTTTTTTAACTACTTCAAAAGAAATCATTTCCCTATTTCTAGCAACTCGGATCATAAGAGATGTTGATTCCCAAGGTGGACACTGGTATATTAAATAAATACATTTTTTGAAAGATATTTTTTCAATAAACGTATATAGACTTTGATCAGCAAAAGTTAAAAATAAATGTCTGGATGTTTCTGTATGAGGTACTGTGTAGTCTGCAATACTTTCAAAGTTCTTTAAAATTCGTATCAGAAGAATTTCAAATTTTTGTCGCCTAAATGGAATAAAATTGTGTCTATTTTACTAAAAGGTCAAATAAATGCGTTTTGTCCATTGCTATATAATAAAAACTTTTTTACTTCAGTTACATCTTGAAACTTTAACTCTTTAGCGTTTTAAGTTTTTCATCATATTATCCAAATAGAACAATCTGTTTTCTTTACAATTTCATATCAATGACAGAACTCAAGGGACATTCATCCTTCATATTTATTCTAACTACTCTTGCTACAAGACAAGACAAGGAACTTAACTATGTATATACAATTTGGTTAGAGAACTCAGACTTCAACATAATCTACATGAAGCCCTTGTTTAATTTGGCTGATTTCTTAGTTCTGTTTGAATCTATTTGTTTCTCATTTGTTGCATGTTTTCTATTAACTCATGACTTTGAGTTTTATATCCTAAAGTTTTGATGTCTTTCATAGTCTACCATTATGCTTTCCTTTTTTATCTGTCTTATTTGTGCTACATTTTAGACATTGCTGATTTGGAACAATCAACATCTTTTTCCATACAGCACCGTGGATTGTCCTCTTGAATAAGTCTGTTTTCAATTGACAGTTCTTTCATTGGATTCATGTTTTCTTTAAATTACCTTAGACTAACACTTATCCTGCCCTACCACCAGCAGTGACTTAAATAGTACCACAATTCTTCTTCTTCTAGGATGGCTTTGGTATTGAATAACCCATAAAGACTGATATGCCATTAAACAAACCAACTAAACCTATGAAGGCCGATTCACATATCTCAACTTCTGGTTTTGGAAATGCAGCTTACAAGATCATTCTTTAATTTCTCTCTTTGTATTCAGTTTTCCCATAATATTTTCCTTTGCATGGCTTAGAAAATTAGCCATTAATTTAAATAATTTAATCTAGTTTAAGGTATATTTTAAGAAGCCAGAATTTTCAGCAATTAAATGTTTTGCATCTTATCTGGTATTAGTTTCTTTACTGCTAAATAAAAATTAAAAAAAACAAAACAAAAAAAAAAAAAACCTGTGAACATCCTCTAAGTGTGCTAATTCTAAAATTTTTTTTTCTGGGAATAGGAACAATCTGTTTGAAATCATTTTCTATCAAGAAATGATCCACAAAAATAAGTAGTCTTTTAAAATCAATTTTTACTACTTTATGGTAGAAATTAACTTTTCATCAAAACTGATGTTTTATTACTGAATATTATTGTTGGGGACATAGACAATACATTTATTTTTTCTTAAAATCCTTATCACCATTGTAGGAGTTCTGTTCACAAAATTCAGTATTGGTAATCCTAGTCTATAGCTTTTCTCTGGCATTAAAATCCAAAAGATAGATCTTCCTGGCATAAAGTTCAACTACCAATTTGTATTTGAGGACTGTTGCAAATAATCTTATATGCTTTCAGTCCTCGTCTCTTATTCACTAGTTTTTACCAGAAGTGCCTGTTGTTATCAGGAAAATTCATCAATTGGAATGATGATTTTTTGTACATCTTATACAATGAGAATTCAACATTTTTATATATATATATATATATATGCACACCCACATATGTATGTGGGGTGTCCTCGTGGTGTAATGGTTAAAGCGATGGACTGCGGAATCGTAGAAAGCGAGTTTGTATTCCAGTCGCAATATTACGTTCACTTTCGGGCAAATACCCTTGGGAAAGGTATGAAGCCCTTATCCTCCCAGCTATGGGTTAAATAGTACCACTACTGTTCTTCTAGGAGAATAGCTTTGGCATTAAATAACCTATAAAGGTTAATATGCCGTTAAGCAAAGAAACCGAACCAAACATGTATGTAAAGTAAAGTTGGTTTTACATATCAACCCTTGTTGAGTTATTTAATTCTGAAATCATTTCTTTGTTGTTTTTTTTTGCAATTAATTATAACTAATGGTAATTAATTGTAACCAGTTATAGCTTCAAGTAACTCAGTAATATAGTTTCAAGTATTCTATCTAATAATAATAAGTTGCAAGCAGTTATTTGGTTTCAATTGTTTCCTATCAAATATTAATGATTCTTAAATGGATCTATTATACTTCAGTGGCTGCTATTGACCACTAGTGATCTTGACGCCAAGTTATATAACCAATAACAAATAAGAATTAAAATAGAGAAATTTTTTGTGCCCATGGATCTGACATTTTATTTTATCATATGAAGTACCCCCTAGGTTTAATGTCTTAAATACCTCAAAGTTATAAGTTCAAGCTGCAGTTAGGCTATATATTCTTTTGGACTTTTGGGAAAACTATGAACACCCTTATCCCCCCCACTCCATTGCAAAGTTAGTTGGGGCTGTAGAATACACTGACTGCATCTCTGCAGAGAGGTAAGACTACACAAATGAGTGGATATGACACTAAACAGTCTGATGGTGAGGCTCCAGTGATGCTGGAGCTTTAGGGAATGCTCAGTACCCCTTCATTGCCATCACTCCTAGGTCCACTCTGGCTCAAAATGGTAGCACCTGATAGGATCCTATCAAGGGGTCAAATAGAACTAAACTGCATAAATGTTAAACTGAATTACTTGAAATAGAACTGTTTCCACATTTATCTGTGTGTGGACAAAAACTATACTTGCACTAAACTGAATTGTTTGAATTCGAACTGTTTGACAAACTGAATAGCTTGAAATAGAAATATTTTTGACAATTAACTGTACTTATGCTAAACTGAGTTGTTTGAAGTTGAACTGTTTGTATGAAAATGGATTTGGTATTAGATAACCTACAAAAGTTGATATGCCATAAAACCTAACAAACTAACTTTGGTATTAACACATGAAGGCTGATATGCCATAAAATCAAGAAACCAACTAACTTTCCTTGTATGAATAACCTCATCTTTTCATCTAGCCGCCTTCAAGATGCCTGCCACACTATACTATCTAACCTGTATATAGAATCCTAACAGGTACTACCACTTTGATAAGGTTATGAAATAGGCTTTCAAGTAAAATTGACATATTTTTGATACACCTCAGTATCATTTATTTATTCATTGGATATCTATAATATTATATTATATTATGTAATATTTTTTTGTATATCACATTCTTTAAATGTTGCATCTGCCTAAAAGATGAAATATGTATTTATTGCTGAGTTTTTTCTTCAGATGATTTGTAAATTTCTATCTTTTCCCCTGCCACAAAGTACAATGCATCCTATACACCTCCAATTTTTAAAGTTAGTCTTTTCTAGTGACAGTAATACTTTGATAGTTGTCTAAAGTTTTGAAATGCTGTACTAATCAGCTAAAAGCAACAAAATGATGAAGATATTAGTCCAATTAAACAATCTTATCTCATCAAAGAACTTTAAGCATTTTAACCCATTTAGATTTATTAATGAAGCATTTAATTTAATAATATAAGAATAATACTTAACTCAGAAGAGCTAAACTGTATCTTTTATCATTTTGCTTAATTATAAACATAGATATCTACATGACAATTATTTACTAGTTAGTCTTTGCAAAAACATAGTTTGGTGTTATAATCTTAATATCCTTGTGGGTTTTCATATAGCTAATATAAAAAAATCAAATGAGTTCCATGTCTTAGCTTTTAGCCGTAAAATTTTCAAGAAATGAATATATTTGTATTGACAATAAAATGTGTCAACAATACTTACTTAAAACCAAATAATTGCTGGCATCCACCCCTAACAAAAATTGACTTAAGCATTAAATGATTCAACAAGGGTTGACATGCCATAAAACCAATCTCCACTTAACCAACCAGTTTAGGAAAATTGGATACAAATTATGGAGAATTCAGTCGTGAAATCACTCGTTGATCTTTCCCAAGAACAGGCATTGTAATGTGCAATTTTGTGGTGTAGGCAATAACTGCAGCAACATTGCAAGTGGATCTTGCTGGCACTTGCTCCCAGCCAGGATTCAAAATCTGTAAATTGTCATTTCTGCCCAGATGACTAAAAGAAGTGGACGAACATTGATTTTTAAAAATATCTTCAGTTTTGTTCAGATATAAATCATCTAAGATGAAGATTTGCTCAGTCCAACATAGATATTATTCTCTGTTGAAGCTTCCATAGAAATAAATAAGAAACATTATTTTGAATGCACCCTAAAAAGAAGGAAGCAATGAAAGGAGAGGAATAGAATAAAACTGAAAGGAAATAAAGAATTAGAGAAAAATAAAAATAAGCAGACAACAAAGACATAAGTAGCAGAAACAGAACTTGAAAGTAGAAATGGTAAAAATAAGAGTCTTGGTTTTATCCTCTGTTTAGCATTAAGAGCTAAAATATCAAATAGTAACAAGATAGATAGAAACTACAATAGCCTATCACAGTAGAAGGAAGAAGGATAAGCCCAAAATTTATGCACCATAGATAAAGTTAAAGAGAAGATAATAAACTGCAGGTAAGTATTAAATTATATGATAAATAATATACAGTTAATGATGTAATGGGTAGGGCTGGTATAAGAGCTTCCAAAGAATAATTTGGTATTTACAGTCATTGTTTGAGTTTTTCACATGCATCATTTGTTTTTATTATTTTAGCAACTCGGGAAGCTTATTTTACAAGTCTGATAATGGCACAGGACCTGGCTAACTCTTTATCCCAGGCTGCTTGGTGCAATAAAACATCAACTTCCAGTCTTTGGTGGTTTGTTATATTACTGTATTTATATACAAATGAAGTGTATCAGGTTTTGTTTTTTCTTTTTTGTTATTATAAAGAAAGTGTAGACTATTATGAGTATAAATATAAGTGATTTATGGATGAGACACAATAAAAGGTGTGGTGCCTTTAAGATAGATGAATGGTATACCAATGTTTACCAGTAAGTTCAAGAAATAATGAGAAAAGGAAGTAGGATTCAAAGGACTCATTTCTAAGAAACTGTAAGTGAAGAAAACGCTTGTGAAGGAAAATTGAGAACTGTAGAAGGCACTTATGTCATTAAAAGTAAACTGCTTGCCATAACATGTGACCTGAAATAAGATTGTTTATATTTTACTGTAATCTAAATGGCAGGTTGGTTTTAGTCTCTTGGTAATTTGATATATACTGAGGTGAATCAAAAGTTTTGCAATGTTTTCGTAATGTGAGGCACAATTTAGGAGCTCTGGTTTATTTTGTCATGGTTATAAAGTTGATGAACCACTCTAGAATATGAAATACCAAACTCGCCTGATGCTCTCTAACAGTAACATAATTGAATGGCTCAAAGAAAAATAAATAAAGCAGTCTCCAAATAACTAGGCCAAAGCACTTGTAGTAATCAAAAATGACTCAGAAAACTGGAGGTTCAAAGATTGTGTACGTATGTGTGGAGCAAATGGATGTTCCTACTGCTGACACCTGGCAGAAGGGAGGAGACGACTCTTGTTTTGGGGCAGTTGATGGTGAGACATAAGATAAAGATGTACAGTTGAACATCAGCCACAAGGATGCAAAAAGAAAGTTTATGAACCCCATTTTTAGGGGTGCATTCCAAAGAGGGGATTAGATTAGCTACAACCCAGGGGACAAGCATGTTAGAACCAGGAAAAACATTCAAGGTCTGTGTCTGCTGTCTTTTTTCTCCCCAGGGTATCTTACCAGTCTTTATCTAGCTGATACAGTCATCTCAGTTTCCAAAATCTTTCTTTCTCTTAGTGGCTACCTTCAAGTGCAGTAGTCAATAAACATTTGGTTAGTTAAACAGTTTTTTGCATTGGTCCACTTTTACCACATTGGGGTCACAATAGTCTTTTGGTTCTGCACCGGTGCATAAGTGCAACTCATTAGATTTGTCTGCATGGCCTGGAGAACAACCTCAGAATTATGTGTTTGTACACAAACTACCACAATACAACCAACCACAGTGAATACCTTTCACAACTTGAACTGCTTTGGTCACATGATATATGTGCTGCAAAGCAGCATGTTCGAAAATATTGCAAAACTCTTGATCCATTCAAGTATCATAAGATGCACTTCTGTGTCAGACTACACTAAGGTTTCTGCAGACACCTCTTTGAGATGTAAGGGTTAAAGAGTTAAGCTAATCTCATAGATCTATTACTATTGAGTTGTAAGTCTAATTTTCAAAAAGTGCTCCATAATTTTAGCCTTGTGATAAATGTTACCTGTGCTTAATATTTTTGGGTGACTTTAAAGTGGTGCAATGGTTAACAAGCATGACATGCAAACCATTGGTCATGAGATTGATTCCCTCTCTTTACTTCCTTCTTTTGACCTTGCGTCAAACTAAGATTAGCAAATGACTACTGAATTCCTATACTGAAACTGCATCTGGTCACCATTTGTAATTTGATTAAAAATCTTACTAATTCATACAGTTGTTTGCCCTTATCTAAGTATTTGCTATATTTACATATTGGTCAAGTGGATAGTGTTTGCCAATGGTCTGGGAGACCTGGGTTCAATCCCAGATTGCGCCATACCAAAGACTTTAAAAATCGTACTTGATACCTGCTTGCTTAACACTCAGTGATATAAGGTATATATCAAGGGTAAAGTGGAGCAATCCAGGGAAAGGAGTAGCACCTCCCCTACACCTTGATGTAGTAGCTATTGAAAAGAGACCCTTCTGGTAGCCAACTTTACTTACTTATATTTACATATAGTTTGTATTCTTGGCTCAGAATCTGTTTCTTTATTTGTATATTTAACACAGATGTGTTTATTACAAAGGCTAAAAGACTTCAAATTGGTGGAATGATATCCTTTAACGCTACATATCTCTGCATTTACTCTTGGCTGTGTAAATCTCCCTGTACCAAACAAGTTTTTTTTCTGTGAATTGACTAAATAAGTGAGCAAAAATGTTGGAAGTGAGCTGACCACTGTACTATTATTTATTTGTCTATAACATACACTTCTAAATTTAGGCTATGAAATTCTAAAAAAATATGTATATAATAGACATTAACTTTTTAGAATTCATTGCTGCTGAATTTATCTGGTTCATATTGATGAAAATTAAAAATCTATACTATTCACTGGTTTTGAAATAAAATATTTACAGTGTAGCACTATGGTATCACATAGACATGAGTAAAACCATGGTTGTAAATAGTCTATTAGTGTAGCATTATGCCTCAAGTTCCTGTCGGACTCTATGGTAACCTTCTCTATGATGAAAAGCGAACACACAAAAGGCTATCAGTTGGTTCACTGACATAAAAGTTTATTCACCTCTACCCTTAATTCATAGTTGTTGAAAAGAGAGAAACAATATGAAATGAGTCAACTGCTTTAGATTGAGAGGAATAAACCATCATGAGAAAAGAAAGACAGAGACCTTGATATTCACTTTTTCACCCAGGTCATTTTCTGTTGCAGTTCTTGTATGTGCCTGCTTGGGATTCCAACTTCATAGCTAGTGTGAGACACCTTCATGTAGCTCACCCAAATTGGGTGCCCTAATTTTTTCGCCCATCTTCACTTCTACACAGCTCATCTCCAACTGCCTCTCTTATCCTGTTTTCTATCCTGTGTCCACTTTAATGACTTTTCAGTTTCTTACAGCCAATCACAGGCCATTGTTGCGGACAGGCTTTTTTTAACTTGGGTGTCAGTTGCTATCATAACCTGGATTTTTGAAACCTCCAGTTATCTTTCCTATTCATTTCTCTCTCTCTCTGCCTTGAATCTCTTTCTCCTATGTCCCTCCTTTTTCACTGTCTTCTGGTCAACCTAAGTTTTGCTCAGAAACCACTTACAACTAAGACTATCAACCAGGCCTGTAATTCAATATGGAAGGTCCAAGTTATAAAGAGAATTTCTTGGGGAGGAGAAAGATAAGGAAAAAATAAAAAGCTGAGAGAGGGTCTAGTGGGCAGCAAACTGACTTGAGTGAGTCAGGCCAAAGCACTTGTCGGTCAGCTAATCACAGGTGAATGACAATGATAATTAAACAGGACTTGAAAAAAGTGATCCCATATTTTCTGTTTAGATGTGGAACCACCGGAAATGGATCTGTCATCCCAATGACACCAGACGGAAGTAAGAGGATTACTCATATTTGAAAGTGAGTTGGCTTGAGGACATGACGAGATAAAGACGAAAGCTGAATACCAGCCAGAGATGTAAAGACCGACAAAAATTATGGCCCTATTTTGGGTTGAGCTCTGTAAAGGGGTCTCATGCTAGACACACTGCTATGGAGACAAAACCAGCAAAGAAGTACATAAGAACTGCAACAGAAAACCAGAAAGAAAATTCAAGCTCTGGGTCTGCCCTCTCTTTTTCTCCTCATGACGTGTTTCTCTTTCTCCAGCAGATGCGGTTGACTCAGATTTCATAATCTGTTTCTTTCTCCTGACAACTACTTAAAAAATGTAGAAGAGAATAAGGTTTTGTGTTAGTGAACCAAGGTGGAGTCCGTGTTTATCCCTTTTTTTTCATGGCATGGTTACAACAGTTTTTAAAGCAAGCACATAGGTTCACACCATAATGCCACAAGCTTTTGACAAAAATAAGCTCACACTAGTAGAAAAAAAATCATAAACATGGATTGCTGTGGCTATTTCTCTGTAGCAGAATAAAACAAGTGTTTCTTATACATTAGTTAGTTTGGATCAAAGATATAACCTACATTTAGTCACACCATCCTGGATATGGTGATATATACAGGTGGATAAAAAGTTAATGTTTTTTTGCGCATAATACACATGCCTAACTTTTGGGTTTACAATGTGGAAAACATGCATGTTATACACAAATAATGGTATATATTTTTTATATTCCATTCCAACAAGATTTTTAATATAACTGTTATAAGTATAAAAGTGTTATCTTTGTGTGTGTGTATATATATATATATATATATATATATATAATATAATATAATATATATATATATATATATATATATATATTGATATATCTGGCATGTATGTTAGATGTTTATCAATTCTCAGGTAAAGCCATCACCTAAAGTATTATTCCAATATATATCAGAAAAATTGAAGAAATAATTTTCAGAGATGATTACTTGCCCCTAAAGTATTTTTCTCATCAATTAAGATATTTTTGTTTATATGATACAATAAAGAAAAAACTGCCCACTTCTCAAAACAAAAGAAAATTCTATTTAACTAACCATTATCGGTTGTGATGATATAAATATCAATTTCCTTTCATTTGCCCCAGGGAAACTTGTTTAATAGAAAAGAATTTGAAAAAAAAAGAAAATAAAAGTAAATGATTTAAATGTTTATTTTCCAAAATTCTTATTTGAAAATAGTTTTGTATTTTCAAGTAATCCAATGCTCTGGGCCATCACAAGATTATCTGTGTGAACAACTTAAGAATTTCAATTGGATGCAACCTTTGCTTCATTGTCCTACACAGCAGTGGTATGTATCAAAAGCATTTTCCTAAAAGAGAATTGCACAGATCAAGACTTGCAATGTAAACTTTCAATATTACAGACAACTATACATTGATCTCTTTCTTTCCATTAAATATGTGTATTTCAAAAACTGAATTATCAAGATCCCTCAAGAAAAATTCTCAAAAATAGATATTTGTTGAATTTTACTATTTGCTATACTCATAAGATAAGCAAGAGATTTTTAAGAAATCTAGATAGTTATGAATGACACGTGTGTAAACACTCATACTCTTGCTCACTCTTTCTCTCGGACAACTATTTACACTTTCTATTATATGGACTGCTCCCCCCAATTTTAGACCAAAATCTAGGTTTCAGAAAGTTGCCTGATATGAGTGTATATGGTGTGTGTTTGGTTTTAAGCCATATAAACCATTGTTGGTTATTTAATGGTAAATCCTGTTTTTACTAATATATTAAATATGCATTGTAAACACATTTTGTAGATATACACAGTTAAATGATCAAAGAGTTGTATTTCTAACAACTCAATTTAGCATAAGTCATTTGTTTGTACTCGGCTTAAATAGTCAAACTGTTCTATTTGACCTATCGATAGGATCCTAAAAGGTGCTAACACTCTGTATCAGAGTGGATCTGGGAGCAATGGCAATGAAGGAATACTCCACATTCCCAAAAGCACCAACGTTACTGGAGCCTCACCATCAGATTGTTTAGTGTCATATCCATGATACTCAGTGGGGGGGTCTTAACACTCTGGAGAGATGCAATCGGTGTATTCTACAGCCCCAGCCAACTAGACTTGTATGTGATTGTATAAGTATATATCTCACGTGTGTGTGTGCATATATATCATGATCATCATCTTGTCATGGCATCAGCGCAGATATCCCTGACCCTCTCTTGCCACCTCTCGCTATCATTCATCGCATCCGGCAGGTCCTCAGGGCTGCATCCCGTATCCTCACAGAGCTGCTGTATGGAGATTCAAGCTGGTCACCCTGCTTTTGCTTATATATATATATATATATATATATATATATACACACACACATCAACTCTTCTGCATGAGGTCAATTTTTTTTTTTAAAGCTGAGTTTAACAGGTTTGAATTTTGAGTTTTCCTTCTTGACCAGTTGCCATACCAAGGTTAAATAGCCCAATGCACCCTACAACTTACCTATAGTTGGATGCATTCCTTTCCCAAGGGTTAGGTTTGCTATGTGAAAATGAAAACAGCTTTGAGCAAGATTTAAACTCGGTTCACTGTGTCAATTACCTACAATGATAACCATTTGTATGTGTGGATGAGTTTGTAATCTAATGAACAAAATACAATTATTTTATATTTGTTTTTAACATACCCCAGTTTCTTCCTTTTTGATTATGTTGCATGATGAAATGGTTTGGAAGCTGAATTAGTAGACAAAGTTCAATTCTTATAGGGCGTCCTTTACTTCTGGCCTTGTGCCACATCTAAGCTGAACTTGGTAAATAATCACTCCAGTTCCTTCTACAAAGGAATAATTCTGTGATGCATATCCATCACATACACTGAATGTATTTTTTACAGCGAAAATTTCAGATAAAATTTCAGTTAACGATTGTATCACTTAGAAATCTTATTTGACCATGGTTGACCATTATATAATGTGAAGTACATATGTTGAGCAATCAGCAAGAACTTATATCAGTTCTATATGGATACTGGATCTAATTGGGGAGGACCTGCCAGGAGTGATGGATGGAGAGAGAGAGAGATAGTGAAACCCATACTGTCAGTGCAGCTTGATGCCAAGATACATAAATTCTATAAGCCAATGAAGATAGAGGGATATTATATCTAGAAACCCTTACTCCAAAAGGACTTGATATTAAATTAAACCACCCAAGTAAAGTAAAGTTGGTGACCTTAGTCAAGGGTGACCTGAATGCTCCCTTTTCAATAGCTACTACACCAACATGTAGGGGAGGGCGCTACTCCTTTCCCTGGATTGCTCCACTTTACCCTTGATCCTTACCTTATAATGTTGAGTGTTAAGCAAGGTAGCATCAAGTACCATTTTTTGAGTCTTTGGTATAACTCATCCTGGGACTGAACCCAGGTCTTGCAGACCATTGGCAAACACTCTAACCATTAACACTATATTTTAACCATCAAACTGTTACACTCTTATTATTCATTAACTTTATCACAAATGTAAAAAATGTCATCTTTTATTGTATGATTTTTCATCTTTGAGGAAAAAATTAATTCTACATTTGAAAATATTTTTAAACACATGCATATTGACTTGTTAGGTATTTAAGATAAAAATTCAGCTTTCATTCACACGTGAAAGTCATTACCTTAGTGGTTAAGCTGTCTAGATATACATAAGTTTTTATAGATTATGTACAAAAAGTGCTGCATAAATAGCAGTTTTACTTTCAATAAAGTCTTCAACAGATGATAACCCTGGGTTCAGGCATGGTTTCGGGGACAAAGCCTCATTACCACTAACCTAGGCCACCCCAGCAGTATCTCATAATACTACCAGACTTTATTGGATGGTGTTTGCTCTGTATGAATGCTATATCAGCTTGGATGCAGTTACAGTCTCATTTTGGATTTTTTTTAATATATTCCCTCTTCTCTGCTGGTGAAAGTCCAAGTTTGGTTAAAAATGTAAAGGTTGAGTTTGAAAAAAAACCTTGACATCCAATCTCAAGAGGAAGTATGTCTGTTGACCAGCCACTCTTAACACACTGCTCCCGCAGGTCTTTGTACTTTTCCAATTTACCCTGATGCGCTCAGTCAATGATTACCTCAATTGGGATTGTTAATTCAGCAATGATAACTTTCTTTGAATTAACTGACCAAATGACAAGACATGGACTCTGGCGTTGGAAAAACGAGTTGCCAATATGTCAGCAATAATGTACAGTCAAAGCAAGCATAAAACAATGTTGGTTTGTACCTATTTCTATGTGGAGTTTTCAAAACATTTCCTTTAATAAACTGTATACTTGTTTTTATACATAAAATTTTATTGGCAGTTTCACTACACATTTTTGAAATCTCAGCAATAATCCCTAAGATTTCATTGTTTTCATGTGCAAATTCTTAATGAATACTGAAATCTAGTTAGAACATGTTTGTAATAAGCAATTTTCCCACATGCTTTGCAAAGGTTGGATGTAATTAACCCCCAGAGTTTTAAATTTACTGGTGTAGGTAATGTCATAAACTGCCTTAATGAGAAAACTTAATTGTTTTGGCTCCATTTGTTTGATATCTCACCATGTAATGGTCCTGTCTTTGGTGTTTTCCCACCTAGTCCATGCACCTTGTTTGGGTTTCACCACAGCTATAACAAGATGCTTGCTTTCCTCAAATGATGAATCTCTTCTGAAACCATTCTTCATTTATTCTTTGTGGTCTCTTGTGACCTCCACCGTTGTGAGTGAAGACAAAGTCTGGCTCTCACAATTGCCACAGAGCTGATTACTTCTTTCATTTTGAGGGAAGATTCTGCCATCTCCAATGCATATTTAGCGTCCCATTTCCAACCCGTTATTATAGCAGGTTTTGTGCTTTTTACAAGTGGGTCCACGGAGTTGCACAGCATTTAGAAAAGTCATGGTTTACCTAATTTAAATTCCTCAATAAATGACTTTGTGGGTAGTTTCATTGAGAGACTGTATAATGCCACATTTGTTAAGGATTTAGGAACTCCAAACCATTTCTTTTGGCACTTACTGAACAAGCACTCCATTTTTGTTTCAATTTGCAAAAGTGATAAATCTTGGGATTAAACCAAAATAAACTCACCACAGTTTATGAGGTCACATTTATCAATGGAGAGTAATCAATCTTTTAATCATTTTAAAAGATCTTGCCACCGATGACAATCAGTAAGTGAAAATACTCACTATATATATATATATATATATAGCTCAAAAATATCTAAAATAGAAAATATTGCCTAGATATATATACACACACACACACACACACACTGAAATATATAAAATCATACAATGTGAGAACACTTGCAATACTCTGTCCTCATCAGCCACCAACCAGGAGTGTTGCCACAGTTTCAGTGGCTAAGGTGGTATGGCCACCCATGGAGCCACCAACAGCATTTATTACCAGACAGGATATGAAGACAAACAGCAAAAGTTTTATATATATATATATATATATATATATATATATATATATATATATATATATATGGCTGAGTGTATATTGCCCATTTGGTAGGATTTCAAGTTATACTGGATTGGTCCATGTAAAATAAAAAATTCAGAAAAAAGAATAGAATGAAGAATAAACTAAAATAAGGTCATAGAAATGCTGCTTATTCAAAAAGTGCATTAGCGAAAGTGTGTCATTGAGTCGGTGAGTGGTTTAAAGTTTTTGTTTTTAAGTTGGAAAGTTTAAGTTATTTATTTATTAAACAAAAGTAGTTAAATGAAAAAGATACTATCATGTTACATATGGAGGAGGGTTTACACAAATGGTGGGGAAAGCAGAAGAGAATAAAGGCAGTTCCTTTTAGACGTTCAAAGTTAAGTATAGATGAGAGAAAAGTGAAAGAAAAAAGTAAATTTTTCTCTACATTGGAAAAACTTGTAAAAGACTGGATTACAGTTGCGCTATAAAAATATTTCTATCTATATAATGTTTCATTTTCTAAAAGAATCAATTCATACAAATTTCGATATATTTGAATTTTTTCATGTGTAATAACTAGTATAGATGTGTGTATATAAAGATATTCACTGGCATACAAATTCTTACATAAATGAGCATGACATGCAGAGAGAATATATATATATATATATATATATATATATATATATATATATATATATATATAAAACTGCATAAGTTTTTGCTATAATTTGAACAAAGTATCATATTGATGTTATATCTAATTTTATGCTGCCAAAATTAATAAATATTTGGTTAAATTCAAAATATGAAAAGCATTTAAGATAGAAATTAATTGGTATCATTAGAATTAGTTGTTTTTGTTTTTTTTTGTTTTTTTTATGATTTTTGCTTGATGTGTAAAATAAAATTTGTTTATCTTTACTTCTGTTTTGAAATAAAATATTATTAATCAAAAATTTTAATTGAAAGAAGCTTTACAATAAAAATTAATTTAAACCTGTTTCTGGAAGTTTCTAATTTGTTTAGAACATTCCTGAATCCAAATTTTTAACATAATTTACAATATGTATAACTTAGGATATAAGAATTTTAGCATCCCTCTTAATATTTTTCTAAATACAATTTATCAAATCTCTGCCTGGGCAGCTGATACTTGACAACTGACCATTCTACAAAACCAAAACAATATTTTCTTATTTGTTGTATTTTTCAAAACAAATGTGTTTGGCCCAAGTTAAGAGACTGTCTTAATCACTAAAAGAATCTTTGATGTTAATTGCTCAGCTGAATAGATTTTTAAAGATTATCTTTATTTCACCAATAAATTTATTCATATGAATTATGTTATTAGGATTAAATTTTCATTTAATACATGTAATTTTTTTCTCTTCATGTAATATAATGAACACACTCTACAAAATATATTTAAAGCATCATTTTAAAGCATGAAAATAAATCATAATATAAGATAATTATTCCTGATGGTTTGCGTCATGATGTGAAGTCTATCCTGAGTTAAAAACAAATAATTTATTCTGAAATATCAATTGCTTCAAAATAGACTTAAGAGATTAGCTCTTCAGTGTGATAGATATATCCATGTTTTAGACAAGGAGCTATTTACACTTTGATTAACAAGCCTCTGAAATTAGTTGACTGAATTCACGTACCTTGGCAACTGTATCTCATCTACTGAAAGCAGTGATGACATACATATAAGGCATGAACAGCTATTAACAGGATATCGATCATATAGACCTTTCTAATAAATAAAACAGGGTTTCTTCCAAGCTACTGTATGGTTGCACCATCTGGATGCTAACAAAACACATGGAGAAAAAACTAAATGAGAACTACAGAAGAATGCTACATGCTGTAATGAACAAATCCTGGAAACAAAACCTCAGAAAACAGCAACTGTATGGCCACTTACTTCCCATCCCAAAAATCATCAAAGTAAGATGGGCAAAACATGCTAGGCACTGCTGGAGAAATAAGAATAAACTCATAAATGTTATCTTATGGACTCCTACACATGGACACACCTATGTTGGCTGACCAGCAAGGATTTACATCTGCTCTGTGTGGACAGTGGATGCAGTCTAGAGGACCTGCCTGGAACAATGGATGATAGGGACAGATGGTGAGAGAGTGTTAGTGAACTTTGTGCTATCAGCATGACTTGATTATGTATAAGGTTTGAATTAGTATGGTAGAAAATCAGCAAACCCGGATGGGAGATAGAAAGATTATCTAACATCAATCAACATACAAATTTCTTGGTTTTATTTGTGCCTTTATCTGCTATTATCTGAATGCAAGAGTCCCAATGTCATCTTATTTGTACCTTATCAACTTACATAGATTCATTAATTATATTGATATAAAGAAAATATTTTAAAATCCGATTTTTTTTTCCTCCAACAAATAATTGTAATCATGAATTCACTTGGCTGATTTATTTGATTTTCCAACATTAATTATAAAAGGTCTCTCCCAACTCTGTAATTAGAAAAGTTCCTGATTGAAGTGAGACAATAACCCAATACTGAAAAGGTCAAAACCTGTTTAATTGGTGTTGGTATTTTGAAATGTTTTTAGCTGTGCCAATAGGAGGAGATGCAATTTTTGGTCAAAGTGTTTTTTTTACAATTATTTAAATGAATCCAAGCACATGATTTGAACAGAATTAACTCTTTTTTTCTTGTTTCAAATTTATTATTAGGTGTGAGAAAATATCCTAATTTGTTTTTCTCTTTGACCTTTTCAGGTATAATTATTCAACTGATATTTTTCTGATTTTTTAAAAAAATTTTTTGAGTAATTTATTTTCATGAGGAATAATTGATAATATCTTTACTAAAATGAAAGATGTTAAGTGTTCTGTTTGTGATGAAGAGGTCATAGTAGAATTATTCCTAGTTGGTGGTATATTGTAATCCATGACAACCTGCACATGTCACTTGGAAAGGAGATGGGAACCAACAAATAGCCTCCTGTTAAAATGAATTACAAAGAAGTTATGTAAGGAAATTATTCAAATTGGCAACTTAAATAGGTTAAAGCCTTTAAAAAGCTCTGATAAAGGAAAAAATTTAAAGAATGAAAAATCTTCAATGATAAATGTTTTTACAAGTGAGAAGTGTTAGTAACCTATTTCATTTATTTTATTTTTAATGAAATACTATTAATCATTATTTTTAATTTTCAGTCAATATTTTCTTTCATTTTCTTTTTATTCTAGTTACTTTCACTCAGGTTAGTATTTTTTCCTCTGAAAATCAGAAAATTGGGAACAAAAATAATGAATAAACTCTTGATCAAATTCTCTTATATCTTTGGGAAACCTACCTACCTATCTATCTATACTAGCAGGTACTCCATTCATTCAGCCTTGTGACACATCTAAACAAATATCTTAGTAAATCACTACAAGCCCAAGTCAAACCTATAACCAGTGGCAGCTTGTGACATTAATAAGTGGATCTACTGTTTCCAAAAACAATTTTTATATTTGTGTAACACAGACATTATATAAAGCTATGAATACCCCTCTTGTTGAAGTTTGTAGACCACAGCAGGTGCTGCATTTACACTTTATCTCTGATCTCTGTGTACCAAGTTTTTTTCTATTACTTTTACATACTAATAATGTAAATAGTGCTGGGTGACTTGAAATAGATACATGTAGAGCCTATTAATATGATAATACATATTGCATCATCTTTCATTTTAGTCTAAAAAAGCAATCGTATCACCTTCAAAAAAGTAAAACCAAATGGCAAGCACAGTGTAGAGAAGAGGAAAATCTCGTATTTTCTTTTGGCGCGCAATTTAATTCAACACTGAATTTCACCCAATCAGGATGACATATCCTATTCAGCTCGGACCGTCATTTCCAGCTAGCAAAACGGGTGAGCGGCCAAACACACTCTCTTCAGCTTGAGACGGTGACCAGAACAGTCGTGTCTCTGGTCGTCCCTGCTTAGCGATTCTTTTTAGCTAAACAAGCCATCCAGTGGGACATCTCACTGTGGCTTTAACCCTAGCAGCAGCAACATGGACACTCAATGAGGGAACCATCTAATTTATGGATTCTTTGCGTCTAATATATTTTAGACCAAGGAATCCCAGTTGAATATGAATTAGATACGTTCAGCATGCCTTCAACAAGCACCACAAAAATTTACTATGTCGATCCGAGCGCCACTTCGCTCTCGACACACTAGCTCCCATTTCACCTCTGGTCCACATTAATGGAGATAACGCCTACTCTCCCCAATTACCAGACACACAAAACTACACAGTGACCTTGAATACTTCCCTCACACGTCCAACGACACGCTGCCATTTCAACATCCCGCTAAACCATTTCGTCTCAAACATCCAACTAGCTTAACCACCACGAGTCTTGCAGCACCAAGAACAAACCGCCTCTAAGATGCAAAATAAGAATTTTCGTTATTGTGTGTTGTTAAATCAAAGTCTCGTAATTCATTTATGTGTGCCCCAAAACAATAGCGTAATTCCTCAAAACCGCTATAACAGAAATCGATTGACTTTCTCCTACAGTGCACATGGAGGGATATTTTTGGACTCCTTCTGACAGAATCTCCCACTACACTCACATTGTCAGGACAACTTGCAGTCAACTTCCTGCCAGATCTGGAGTTTTCTGCCTCCTTGTTGAGATTGTTTACTGACCCTGTGGCTTGAAATTTGTGCACCCAACAATAAATTTGGCTTTTCTGGGGATAAATGTCAAGTTAAACTTCCTATAAAATTTTGCCTGCACGGTTTTGAATGATTTTGTCTCCAAATGAATAGTGACACAAAATATTTTTCCCCTTATCCAAGGTATTGTGATCAAGGATTGATAGTTTTTATAATATATTATTCTCAAATCTGAAACAAAAAGAATGCAACATCATTAGTTATTAAGTCACATGGGTCCCCTGTATATTGAGACACCCTATATAATGATATATATTGAGATATCTTGTATATCAGGGACGTAAGTAATGAGCAATGAATTTGGCTTATATGATTCTACTCATAGCTTTCTTTCTAAAGCAGCTGACATTGATTACAGGTATCTCTTTTGCAAAAGAACACATGTTCAAATCTTACTAAGAACATACATTTTTTTTTGTCTCTGATATGTGTTCTTCAGTTGTAGATGTTATGATCTGAATGAGTTTTGATAAAAAGCTACAAAAATTAAGATAAAAGTAAATACAAGTAAAAATTGATAGTAATAGTTTGATTTGGTTGTTTAACCGAATATCAACCACATATGGGTTATTTAACATTTAATTTCTAAATGCTGATTACAATCATATGAATATTTTCAATATTCATTGTATCTTTTTAATTGTACACTCTTTATAACCATTTGTTTAGTTTTATTTTCCCATATTCCTGTCAAATCTTAATTTTCAAAGAGATCTATTTGACTCAGAGATGGAACCCTAACAAGTACTACCACTCCAGGTCAGAGTTCACCAGGGAGTAATTGCAATGATGAGGAACTCCACACTCTACATAGCTCTAGAACTGGATTCAGTTAAGGGTTGTTAGAAAAGTTTATGGTTGTAAGAAAATTATCATTCTAGTTGAATTTTGCTTATTGTAAAACAAATTGTGTAGCTTAGAATTCCCCAGAAGGAATGGGATTCTTTCTCCCACGAGTTAAGGACCAGGTGGCAACTTGATGTGAATTTATTCTTGGTCTGGTATGTGTGGCATGAGTACCACTTTTCTGGTTGGATTAGCATGTTGTGGCTGTGAGGGTTCATTGATAAAACTGTCATCTCACCTCTTGTTTTGGGGTGAAGGTATTTAACTGACTTCCCATCAAGTCTGGATTTGACACAAGGTTGTTTTGTAGTGGGTAGAAATGCATGAATCAAGACTTATGCATGGCTATTTCAAAAAATGCTTGGTCTACTTGGCATTCCTCTTTTAGGGTACCACAGGCTTCAACTAATAAACTCGGTCCTGGGTGGGGAGGATCTCTGGAACTAAGCAAATAACATCCACTCACCTGCCAGGTAGTGGAGTTGGGTGGACTGCTTTCATGTCTCTGGGTGCCTTTTTTCTTTTCCCCTAGCTCTGCTTGGTATAAAATTTGTTCCAGAAAGTTTTGGGACAAAGTTTTTGATTTGATTGAAGAAAGGGTTGTTTTTTTTATTTGTGAGTTTATTTCAACCCAGAAAGGTTGATATGCCATTAAACAAAGAAACCAAACCAAAACATTAGGTACAATAAGTTGAAACTTTGTAACAAATAGTATGAATCAGTATCTGTCCAAAAAACAAGTGCATTCCTTATACATACTTAGGCAATTTTCTTTTTGCTAACAGTTTCAATGCAGCCGAGTTTGGTTATAAATAATGTCAATAATGTTTGATCATATAATATTCCACTTGAAAGGATAAATTCCTGGTATTACCAGGTTAGAACAAAATAAACTTTTTCCAAAATTGTTTAAAGTATACTTGTATTTGTGTATTGAAGGAGCAAAAGAATGTAAAAACTGAAAGCTTATATATACTAATAATGCAAGCTATTCTTTGACCGTATGTGTCATATTTGCACCAAATAGTTAGACACCAAAGGCATCTTGACTTGAGAATGAACTTGGGATATGTAATGTTGAAATTTGTGGTCAAGAGACATCAATTTTATGTTGAAACTGAGATTTCCCATCAAATAGAAGGCTAAGAGTTTAGAATAGAATACAGAAATGTTTACAAACCTTATCAATGGTGGTGGTAGATGATTAGTTCTGATATTTTTCTTTTGCATTTGTAAATATGTTGAATGTCATTTAAGTTTGGTCAGACCAAAAAACAAGACAGATATTCTTAATTTTGACTACTCTGACTGAAAATCAACTGATCAAAGTTGACCGAGAATATGTGTGAAAACATTTCTGTTTGTCTCAGAATTTATATTCTCTTGAGTAATCTTGAATGATTGCAAGTACATTTGGCTTTCACTTGTCACAAACAGGAAACAGAAGATCAAATTCAGTCAAACTTCAGGACAATGTAAACAGAAGCATTTAACAATTTGACACAGGGATCAATTTCTATTATGCACACGAGTTTTTAGATAGAAAAAGTCATTTTTGATTGGACAAGAGTGTATGGATGATGACCTCCATTCTAGTAACCAAATCACCCCATGAATTAAGAATTATACAAAGGTCATTCAATAAATAGCAAGAATTCTTTTTAAAAAAAGCAAATATTCTTTTTTTTATAAATGTAAATTCTTAATTGTTTGGAATTACTTTATAGGAAAAATTATTCTAATTTCACAAAAATTTGTTTTGAGGCATTTCAGAATGGCAGAAAACCAGATTGCTTCAGGCTTGGATATAAGTCAGCAAATTTTTGGTTAACAAATGCAAATTATTTGATATTTAAAGAATGTATGATGTGTGTAGAGATGTATGTTTTGATAAAAAAAAAATGCTTTTCAAATGGGATTGACATGGCTCTGCTCTGATTTAGCTCGAGTTGAAAAGACAGCTTATAGAAGCCCATTTGACCAGGGCTGTAGAATACATCTCTGTAGAGGGGTAAGACCCTACCAAATGAGGCTCCAGTAATGCTGTTTGACATTCAAAAAAAGTGCAAACAAATGACTAATGATGAATAGAACTGTTTGATCATTTAACTGTGTAAAAAAACAATTGATGTTTAATTGAATTGTTACCATTTAACCATAGGCAAAAGAATGAGCTTAGACTAATTTTAAAATATTATCAACAAAATGTGTTACAAGTCATATTTTACGCGCGCGCGTGTGTGTGTGTGTGTGTGTGTATATATATATATATATATATATATATATATATATATATATATATATATATATATATATATATATATATATAGATATATATATAGATATATATAGTTAATGACATTAGATAACATATAGTGGTTGATATGCCATAAAACGAAACTTCTTGAGAAGATATAGTTGTGGTGATCTATCCAGAGCATCTTACTTAAAGAAATCAGCATTTGAAATCTAATCTTACTCAAACACCTACTAAAAGTGTCAGAGTTTATTTACTGCTATTTCAATAACTAAACCAGCCAAAGAATGAAGCACAAACAAGATAGAATGACAAGAAGAAAAGAGAATAGATATTTATAACTTATGTACATTGTTTTTCAAGAATGAATGTTAAGAATTTAGAAAATTTTACATCTGTCTCCTATGTGAAAAGAACTGGTTTTTAATCTGTCATTGAACAATGGCTTCATATGTAACATGAACCACCAAGTTGTTTCAAACTAAGATTGATTATAACTTGTACATATGGCTCAAACTAGCAAAGTACCCATCAAAGATCATGGGATTTTATATAAGTGTGTCTCTACTTCTACTTGAGAGTATAGTATCTGTACTCTTGGAAATCACATGGTAATTTAAAAACCTATTTAAACTTTACAGATAAAATATATGCTATAACAGGAAATAGGAAATCTAATACTTTCTTTAAAATGAGTACAAAAGAGATAAAAACAAAAACTGGTGTATGAATATATTGAGGGTTATTTTTTTTAGTGGAGGCGCAATATATTTAATCAGATTTCCACAAGTATGGATTCAACACTGACTTTAACAGAAACTATGAACAGAAAACAAAAGCAAAATATACGATTATTTAAATATAGAATGGCACTTCTGCTTGTTAATGGGTTTAAGATAATGGTGTCAGATGTGAGTGATTTTAAAAACACAGGAGCATCAGTTGACTGAAATCTTTTTAAATCAATTGAGTGAACAGACAAAGCAAAGAGAATAAGTTGAAAATATAGAAATTAACAGGACAGAACATAAGGTAATGCAGGGAAGAAAACTGAAATGTAGAAATCTATAATAGGTGAAGAAAAAAGAAAGTTTAGAAAGAAAAAGGTAAAGTGCTGCAATAACTGGAAAAGATCAGAGGCATTTGGATTTCTGAAATGCTTCAAATCTTAAGAACAGTTTCTCCTAATGCTATAAGAAGACTGTTGTGGGTGATATAAGAGAAACATAACATTCTGGGAATAGCTGGTAAAATAATGACAAAATCTTAAGCAGTTTTCTATGCAACACATAAACACACTAGTGTTAGCGGACTAACAAAATCTCACAATCAGATCTATAAAGATACTGGGTGCCATCTAGAGCGTTTTCTTTACAACTTATCAACACAAGAGAACAAGTGCAATGCCATCACTTGCCCAGTCAGCTAGAGCCGTAGAATACACTGACTGCGCCTCTGCAGAGGGGTAAGACCCCCCCGCCAAACGAGTGTCCTGGATATGACACTAAACAATCTGATGGTGAGGTTCCATCAGTGCTGGAGCTTTGGGGAATTCGGAGTACCCCTTCATAGCCATTGCTCCCAGGTCCACTCAGGCCTGGAGTGGTAGTACCTGATAGGGCCCTATCAATGGGTTAAATAGAACTAACGGTATACTTATGCTAAACTGAATTGTTTGAGTAAACTGAATAGCTTGAAATAGAAATGTTTTTGATAATTAAACCGTACTTACATTTGAACTGCGTGCTTGTGCTTAACTGAATTGTTTGAAATAGAACTGTTTTTTTTACATTAAAACTGTATTTACACTCAACTGAATTGTTACATATAACTGCAACTGTTTTGACATTGAAACTGTATTTACACTAAACTAAATTGTTTAACATAGAACTGTTCTGACATATAACTGTGTGTAAGCAAAATCTGTACTTTTTACAAAACTGAATTAGCTGAAGTAGAATTGCTTGACATAGAAATGATTTTTTTTTTTTTTACAATTAAACTGTACTTATATTTAAAACTGTGCATTTGCTAAACTGAATTGTTTTAAATTGAATTATTCTTTACACTGAAACTGTACTTACCCTAGACTGAATTGTTATATATAACTGAATAGTTTGAAATAGTTTAATTATCAAAAACATTTCTATGTACTCATGTTAATCCGAATTGTTTTAAATAGAACTGATTATTTACATAAAAATGGATTTGGTGTTAAATAACCTACAAAGGTTGATATGCCATTAAACCAAACCAAACAACGCCATCACTTCCTTTTGCAAAAGAAATTATCACTCAAAAAAACAACCACATCTGTTTGGCCCGTCAGGTAATGGGATCGGGTAGGAAAAGGGAAGAAAAGTATAGTCTAGAATGTAAAGGCAAATAGAATAAAATTACTCACAAGCGGCATTGCGTCTGTTTCGATCGTCAGGGAAAGGAATAAGAAAAGATAATCGGGTGTTTATGCATTTTATTCATACCTGTTGCATTAATTTGCATATTAGAAGGAATGGAGATTATTAAAAGACCAAAATGGAGAGAACAATCAGTCGAGCTTTTGACAGCTGAGAGAGACCAGAGACCTTGGGCAATGAAATGAATTTGGTGCATTGAACTGAGATAGAAAGACCCTTGTTTTTAAGATCTCACCTTTATTACAACTGTGTTTAGTACAAGACAAGGGACATAACTACGTATTTACAGCTAATAGGTTAGATGACTCAGATTTCAACATAGAGGACCAATAAAGAGTGATGAATGGCAAGAGAAGAAAGGAAATCCATGCTATTGGCACGCCATGATGATATATAAGCACGCTCATATATATCTGCTGGGGCTGTAGAATACGCCGACTGAACTTCTGCAGAGGAGTAAGACCCTCCCGCCAATGAGTGTCCTGGATATGACACTAAACAATCTGATGGTGAGGTTCCAGTAATGCTGGGGCTTTGGGGAATATGGAGCACTACTTCATTGCCATTGTTCCCAGGTTCACTCTGGCCCAGCATGTTAGCACCTGATAGGGCCTTATCTCTGGGTTAAATAGAACTAACGACATACTTATGCTAAACTGAATTGTTTGAGTAAACTGAATAGCTTGAAATAGAAATGTTTTTGACAATCAAACCGTACTTACATTTAAACTGTGTGCTTATGATAAACTGAATTATTTGAAATAGAACTGTTTTTGACATTGAAACTGCATTTACACAAAACTGAATTGTTCAACATAGAACTGTTTTGACATTTAACTGTGTGTAAACAAAATCTGTACTTATACTAAACTGAAGTAGCTGAATTAGAACTGCTTGACTAAACTGAATAGCTAAAAATAGTAATGTTTTTCACAATCAAACTGTACTTACATTTAAACTGCGTGTTTATGCTAAACTGAATTGTTTGAAATTGAACTGTTTTGGACATTGAAACTGTACTTACACTAAACTGAATTGTTATATATAACTGCTTGAATAAAGTGAATAGTTTGAAATAGAAATTTTTTTGACAATTAAACTGTGTAGTCATGCGAAAGTGAATAGAACTGATTAACATAAAAATGGATTTGGTGTTAAATAACCTACAAAGGTTGATATGCCATAAAAAAAAAACAAAAAAAAAAACAACCAATCATATGTATTGGTAGCATTTTATTTTAAACATGTTTTATTTAAATGACAGTTACTTCGCTTCTGACTATTCTATAGTTGATTTCTTCAAGTTTGTGATGAGGTCAATAAGAATGTTGACCTTGCAAATTATTTTTTGTTGATCGTATGAGTAAATTGACAACTGGAAGACAATGAAGAAAACAAAGGCGAGATAAGTTATAACAAATGATAATTTATTTCGTTGTAGATTACAATTTGATGGTCATATTGACAATGGAAATTGTAGAGACAGCTGGATGACCGATGTCCCAGTTGTGCAGTACTTTTGTTTAACCAGGGGGTGATGTCAATGGGCTCTACTTGTTGCTGCCTCCCAGACAGGACTTGACACAAGGTCAATGATGTGAAGGTCGATTATAGCGTGTGTTGAGGAAGGGGGATATTGCGCTTGAGCTGAGACTCAAACCCTGCTGGACTATGCTGGTCATTATCGCCCACCAGTAGATGGCCCAGCCAAGGGCCTTATGATCTCAAGCCTGCCATTGCTGGACAGAGCCTGCTGATGGACCAGCCGAGCTAATCGATTTTTATTGCTGCCTCCCACCAGACAGGACTTGATACAAGGTCAGTGACCTGAAGGTCAATCATAATGGGGATTTAGGAAAGGGGAAGGTCAGCCACAAGCTTGAGCCCTGCTGGACAATGCTGGTCATTGGCCCACTTAGTGCAATGTGAATCTGATCAGCTTAGCTGGACTTGGACCTAAATCTAGGTCCAGGCACATATGCCTGATTATAGCTTAACCTGGACAGTAAGGTCCAGTGCTATTCAAGGAGGACAGAGGTGTCACTGATGCAGCTCGCCCACCTGAAGAAATAGGCTTCTAAAGATTATCCACTTTATTTTGATTGAGCGACTTTCGCAAGATTGGCACTGTTAGTGTTATAGATTTTTTCTTTCTTCGCTGTTGCTGCTTGTAAGGGCTATGGATGATTTAATTTCCGGTCGTAACTGGACATAACATTTTTAAGGGATTGGAGTTGTCTGATTTGTTTACAGGGCACGACAAGTATTTGTATGTATCACTTGACATATGTATTGAATGAATTCAAAAAGGCACCATATTTTTCCCATATTGATTCCACAAAGATTTGAATGGATCATATATAAAATTGACAGAAATGAACTGTCTATCTTTTTAAATCAAACATGATTAAAAGAGTGTTGCGACCTGCCGATAAACGTAAACAGATCGGATTACTCACTTGCCTTAGGACAATTATATCCGGGTACGGCCGGAAATGACTGAGCCCTTTTCTTTTTTTTTTTTTTTTTTTTTTTTACGACCTTGACATCCCATTACAGCTAAAAAAAATGGGATAAATTAAAATTAACAATATATACAAAACACTTCGGCCAAAAATAACTTGATAAAAATGGAATTAATAGTCATCGCCAGCTTATAGCAGGTTAAAAAAGTACTTAATTGCTACACCCATTTTTTATAAAAGAATTTCCTATTCACGCGACTGGGGCTGTGTGTCATAGCACCTTAATATCAACAAGCCTTTTTCAATATTCGTTGGCGCGTCCTTCACGTTACTTTGTGTCCATTGGTGGGGCGCTCTCGACCAGCTGTGATTACGTGCTGCATAGTTCATTTGGGTGTGTTCCACCACTGGATACATCACCTCTGGCCTCAGGGGGCCATCCCCCCAGGCTTTAACCTTCTTTGGAGGGGTTGGGTTTATCGCCCGACACCTAAGGCACCCCCGAAAAGGGGAATGCTGACGGGGTCCAAGGCATTTTTGGAACTGCCTGTTGCGTTGGGCTTCGGCCCTGCGACAGGACCCACCTTAAAAACGGCTTTGTGTCACATTCGTATGCTGGTGGGGCGTAGGATAAATAACGGCACGTCCTTTCCGGAGCTCATACGAGGAAAAGAATCCTAGGTTATTCATGGTTGCATTCGCCTCACCGCCACTTCTAGTGGTAGATTCAACAACTTTTTTTTTTTTTTTTTTTTACGGTCCTTTTTAAGGGCTATGAGAGGTCACCTTTTGCAGGTTGACGAAGAGGACTCACTCAGACCAGCTGGTCTTAACCATCGCTTGGTTCCGCTCGTCTGTTTAGCTGCGCAGCGCTAAAGGCACGGGTTAGCCTTTAGTTACCGCTCCACTATCTGCGCAGCGCTCATGCCAATCTTATCCTCGGCCTCCTGGCCTTTTTGCTCGACAGTGCAGAGCTTTGGCACGCAAACGTTAGCTATCATCCCGATATTTCTGCACAGCTTTGGTGCCAAAAGCCTTAGCTACCACCACAGCTATGGCATGACAAAGCCATAGCTATCGTCAACAATATGCCTACATAGCTACCTGGCACGACAAAGCCATAGCTACCGTAAACAATACGCCCGCACAGCTATCCTGCACGACAAAGCCATAGCTACCGTCAATGATACGCCCGCACAGCTAGGGGCATGACAAAGCCCTAGCTTCATCGATCCGCTCGCTCGACTGCGTATATGTAAGGCCAGTCAAAACTTAGCCACGGTTCTCCGTCCGTTCACTTGGTCTGTAATACTAAGACACGACTTAGTCTTAATCACCAACTCGCTCGACTCTACATAACCAAGCTGCAAACACTGATTTCAACCACGATGCTCCTGCAATGCAGTCCACGTAACAACTCGCTGTTACGGACTGCCCCAGCAATGCAGCATCTAGTCCACGTAATGACTCGCTGTTATGGACTACACTAGCATTGCATCATCTGGCCCACATAACGACTCGCTGTTACGGGCTAGCAATCAGATCAACACACCCCTGGTTAACCCAACGTACTGTCAAAACCGGGATATCGATCTATCGACCACGATGCTCCAGCAACGCAGCATCCAGTCCACGTGACGACTTGCTGTTACGGACTGCTCTAGCATTGCAACAACTAGCCATGATGACTCGCTGTACCAGCTAGCAACCAAAACGACTCGACCAACCTCAACTTCCTGCTACGATCGTCCAGCTGCATCCAACGGCTCGACCAACCTTAGCTGTACCTCCACGACTCTACCTTCGCCAGCTACCCTCGTCGAACGTCCAGCTGCGCACATCTACAACTCGACCATACCAGCTAACGACATAACCCATCTTAGCTGAAGACCACATACGACTGCCATCGGACTTTACTTACACGTTTGTAATTCCGGCAATAGAATCTTCACTATTGTTGTATCTGTTATCTTGCCTTTTGTCTTCCTTCCATGTCTCTGGCTGTCACTATTCCCAGGCATTTACATTTAAAATTATTTGCGGACTCGACGCGCTTATCGGCTCCGCAACAAGAGAAAATGCTGCTTAGGTACATATATACACACACACATAACCTAAAAGGAATAAATGATAAATATCTGAATGGGATGAATTCAAAAAGGCGCTATATTTTCCCCAGAGTACTTTAGGTCCCAACCAAAGTTATCTTTGGAGGAATGAATAGTGAAATGATAATATCTATGTACAGATACGTAAGTTTAGAACCAGGCTGCCACAAAGGAGGAGTGTGGGGATTTAGGAATTAACAATAAAACTCCCAATCAGATGTTGACTTGTCAGCTGCCACATACAAAATGCATAAACGCGTCGCCACGCATAGGCTCCACGCATCCATCTGGTTAAAAATCAGAAAAAAAGAAAAATAATAAAAAGTAAAGTAGCTAATGGGAAGTGGTCGCGCCAAAATGAGAAGGATTTTGGAGTGATGAATTTGGAGCCTATGCGTAGCGACGCGTTTATATATTTTGTATGTGGCAGCCGACGGGTCAACTGTGGGGATTTTTATGTACCCCGAAAAGCCCGTTTTATTCCTACGTTTTAAAAAAGAATAAACCGTGCTCAACCAGCAGTAGAGATTTGGGTGAGAGCTTTTGAAGAAAGGAAGACGAACGTCTTATACGTGCAACAAATTTTATATACAACAATAAACCGGGGTTTTTACACCAAATGGAATAAACAACAAATGTGTAAGTAACAGTTCATGAAAGAGAGTTCAAGGAAGAGTTCAAGATGTAAAATATGGTTAGGTTTCTTCTGAAGGTTGTAAGGTTGAAGGTAAAGTAGGTTTGATAAGGTTTGTGAAGGTAAAGTGGGTTTGCAGATAAAATGCCTGATGGAACTTAACTGTGTGTGTCCTGTTCCTTTTAACTTAGCACGTGTGTTCGTCGCTCTTGGGTCCTGGCTGGTAGTGGAAGGTACCAAAATACGTATGGCGTCAAGGGGCTGCTCCAATGGACCTGATGCTAACAGTTGTGGGAGTGGGACCAAGAGATAGAGAATCTCCTGTGGGGCTCTTTTTTAAAATGGACGCCACGTGACCCCAAGGGGCTACTGCTGATCGGTGAAACAGGATCACCAGTTCCTTACCAAAATTTCTACACAATATCAGGTTGGGAGTTTTATTGTTAATTCCTAAATCCTCACTGGAGGAACGAAGCTGGTCATCACTATCCTAAAAAAAAAAAAACTAGTTCCATTTATTGACCCAAAACATACTATAGCATACCATTCTCCACAACGACAAAATTACTCTGGAAATCTTTCGCACCACAACCACCAAAACAAGCCAGTCACTCTAAGTGCTAAATTTAATCCCATATTTACATAAATGTGAGAAGGAGCGATGGCAAATGAATGCAAATATAAGTTAAATGATAGTCTGTGAGGTAGGACCCATTTCTAACACGGCAGAAAAACTAGTTCGACAGTCGAAAAAGTGCTGTGGGGGAAAAAACGGTAAAAAAATAAATAAACCTTTCTCACATCCAGAAAACTTGGGCATCAATCATTTAATGAGGATAGAAAGAATGTGAAAAAGGGTACTAAAAATCAAACAGGAAAAAACGGCGCGGACAAAATGAACATTTAAAACAAGGTGACGAACAAAAATAAATTTATGTTCTACAACAATTAAACTTACATTGATACATAAAAATATTACTAACTCTACTAACAAAATAATAGTGTGAGTATATGGGTGACCTCGTGTGTGTGTGTGTGTGTGTGTGTGTGTGTGTGTAACACAACTAAGCTACAAAAAGAATTGCGAGTTTAAAATGTCCTTTTTCTATGGTTAGAAACGGGCAAGCGTCTCATAGTCCTTGTATATGAATGTCTGCGAGGCCCATTCATGGTGTTGCTGCTGCGGAGAAATTTGGTCAAAGAGAAAGAGGGTGCTTGAAGACAACGTATTTATAGAAAATACCGTTTTGTAGGTGGCTCAAAGACGCAGGACTTGAATTTACGCGCGCCGACGTAGTTTTAAGCATATCACATGGTCCTCCTGGCCAATGGTTTCCTGAAACTGAATATTGAGAGTCCACCATCTTTGTGGGAACAAATGGCATACCGCCCAAAATAATTTATAGGAGAGTAAAGTCCTATACAGGCAACACAGTGAGAATTGGTACCATTTCTTTCTTGTTTTCTATTTCTTTGAAATGTATTTGCTGTTATCCCTTTGAATGTTATTTGTTTCTTTGTTCAGTTTCACAGGGTTTATTAAAATATACTTGATGATATCAGTAAGAAGTGTTTACTGTTAACCAGCGGCAGTAAAATCTCTACACTCGGTACTCCTTGTTTAAGGAAAGTTTGTTAATCTTTATAAAGAGGGCTCCAAGAATTTGAAGTTTTGGGTTTTTTTCTTTGTTATATAAAGATGCTTTCAGTTAGAATTTTTCGGTATTTGAAGGTTGAAGTCAGAACCTAATTTTACATATGCACATATGTGTCTCAAATTGTGTTGAATATATCGTCATCATGTCGTGCCGCCAGCACGGATCTCCCTGACCCTCTCCCGCCACTCCTCTCTATCATCTGCTCGGTCTTCAAGACTACATTCTGTATCTGCACAGCTGTTGTATATAGGTTCTAGCTGGTTGTCCTGCCTTTGCTCGTCCATGTGAAGGGGTCCAGCGGAGTATATCATTTATGAGTTTGTCCCTCCTTCTCCAGCAGAGTCCCCCATGTCTGGTTCGTCTAACTTGGATATTTAGCGATAGGAATGTTGGTTATTGTTTTTAGCGAAGAAATGTATTCTTACGCGTGTGTGTTATTCCCTCGCTAAGTGTTGTAAAATAAAGGAGAATGAAGAAGTCGAAGATGCCGTTAGCTTTTATATGAAGGTTTTTTTAATGGTAGCATTGAATAAAGGGTTTACATTTATGCTGCAAGTCTCGTAGGAAGGAAAGAAGTGAGGAAACGAAATAAAGTTATGATAGTTGAGAAAGCAGCGCGTGTCGTTGGACGTGTGTAGGAGATATATTCGCCATAGTGTAGCAAAAGTCGTGTTTGCTGTTTGAGGAGAGAAACGTTGAAGTCACCGTGAGTTTGTAGTCCTGGTTGTTTCGGGGAGAAGCGTGAATGTCTCCAGAAAATGTTGCCGAGATGTGAAGTAACTAGGTGTCAGAGCGGAATTCTGCATCACAGTCGACATAGCCAATTTTGGGGGTGACGTAAAGTTGTTCCTGTGTGTGGCGTATTGAATTCATCTAATTCATATTCAACTGGGAACCCTTGGTCTGAGAGAAATAGACGCAAGAGGTCCGTAAATTAGACTGCTTCCCTCATTGTGTCAATGCTGCTGCTATTGAAGAGCAGACAGTAAGATGTCTGTACCAGTTTGTGCTGCCCAGAAAGGTGGTTCAGAGTGAATAGGATGTCATCCTGATGGGGTGAAATTATGCGTCGACCCTAACGGTCGAATTAAATTATGCGCCAAACAAAAATACGAAATTCCTTCTGCTATAGATAGTTTTCATGATGGGTGGTAAGTGGCTGCACAGCTCTGCCTCCAGGACTTGTTTAATATTACTCCAGGCCCAGGGAGTATGAATCCTACGGTTTAATGGCCAGGATCAAATAGTTCGATCAGGTAACTACTACTGTTCATTTATAAGGGTGGCTTCTATAGATGAGAATAAAAACCAGCTTCGAAAGATTACTATGACCCACACTCAAACCACCTGTTTGAATATATGTTAGGTATCAAAAATTTGGATAAAAACTTCTAAAAACAAAAACAAAAAAAATATTCTGAATTTTAAGATCTACCAAAAATCAACTAATGACTTGATTTTATTTTTTAAAATGGATTTAAGAAAGGGCAAATTTTTTATTGAAATAAATTTTCAGCCTAAATTTTTGGTCAATCCAATCTATTTTCCATTTAAAATTTTTTTTTTCCTTTGTTTCCCTTTGTTTTTTGATTTCCTTTTGCCTGATTTTCCACTCTTCTTTACATTTTTATACTGTGATTTAATAATTTTTTCTTAAACTTGTTACTTTCATTCTCATTCACTTTTTTTTTTAATTCCTGTTCTTTCAACCTATTTTTAAAAATTCTTTCTAACCCACTCACTGTATTTCTCTGGCCTTTGAATAGAAAATATCAGAAACTTGATCTAACAACCTGTGCATACACAATATTCCCAACTCATGACCCAAGATTTCTTTTGGGTAAATGATGAAAATGGAGCACTCTACAGACAGGCAATCCAGTACTTGAAGAACAAGATAGAAAAAAGTCTTTGCCACAAACCAAATGGAAGAGTCAAATATCAGGTGTAAAGTAAAAATTCCTGATTTAAGCAGTGAAATTTGAGAAAAAATATCTCCGAGTACTCTTTACAGAATGACAGAAGTCAATTTGAGTAGTATACTGTCATTTGGAAAGAATTCAGTCTTTGATAAGTTGCTGACGTGGTGCTTGCCATGTTTCTCAGCTTGGCTGCATTCTATCCTGATGATGTCTTTCCAGTGACAACAATATAGCTGCCCAGAAACAAAATGCATATCTTTTTTTTTTTTTTTTTTTTTTTTTTTTTTTTTTTTTTTTTCTGCTGACAAAAAAATCCATTCAAAATCTTTTTCCATTTCAAATTCTATTGAACTTTGTCATAGACGAAAAAAGTAATCACTGTCAAGTTTTGCAGTGCTAAAATACTGATTGAATATGTGGGCTTCATTAACACTTACATGAAATTTTTATGTCTTTTGGTCAGTCTTAAAATAGCTAAAAATCTAATAACGAGTGGCAAATTATTGGTAAAGTTGCAGCGCCCTGAGCTGAAAAAGAAGTGCTGACCATTGACAGCAAAAGACTTAACACTATTATTGCCTGTCAATTATCCCTGCAATACTAGTATTCGCATTTTTGCAGATTAGCCGTAGATCCGACCAGCCATCAATCTTGTTAAAGAAACCAAAACCAGGGAAAAATTTCATCCAATCAGTGTAATGCAGCCGATTTTATACTTGTTAAACTTTCAGCTGGGTGTCCATTTCAGTCTTTAAGGCTGCCAACATCACTAGTGACTTGATTTTGTGATTGAGCCAGTCCAGCTAGAGTAGGTTACAACCAACAGGATCAATATCTCTTCTCTTCAGATCTTTTGATTTAATGTGGGCATAGAAAAAATTGGTAGAGTGATGTCTGTCTATCCAGGCTAGAGTGTCACAATCATGAAAGAATATAGATAAATAAGGTGGAAGTACTCTATAATTAGCGATTTATCTCTCTTGATAAATTATAAGGATCTGAGTGAGCGTGAACTCAAATCTCATTCTTTCATTATCGGTTTTTTTAAAGAGTTGGTAATTTACTCTATTTTTGCAGTTAGCATATTTTAACACTATTGCAATAGTAAAAAAAAAAAACTGTCTACAACATGCCATTATTAGTGTTTTATGAGAGAATGTTCCCCCCTCATTTGATGTAATGCTTAGCAAGATGGAATAGGAGACCATTTTTAGTTTTATTCTCACTGGGTGCCCCTTACGTCCTACCTTGTACCACAACTACGTTAAGCTTAGTATATAACTAGGACAAAATCCAAAAACTGGATCATTATAATCTAGATTTTTGTTTTTATATATATATATATATATATATATATATATATATATATATATGGTACAAATATTGACTTTTAGTCTTTTACATCTATAAAAAAATTAGTCTCTGTTTTTTGTATTCGTTTTAATCATTTGTTTTTTTTTTTATTTTTATTCAAATTGGTTCCAGCTTGACCAAACCTTTAAGCAAAACAATCACCCACTTCCAACCTTATCTGTTTTTATAATCGTGTTTTCCTAAAAGTAACTAATATATATGAACATGGACCAAATACTCAAATGGCTACCAAATGTTTTGGGATTTGAAGAGCAAAAATATATTATGGACATATGCCACTTCTCTTGATAAGCCAATGTACAAACAACTAACAAGGAACTATTTCAAAGAATACTGTGGGAACTGGGTAAGTAGTAAAAAAGTTTTTCCTGTTTATTCTTTTAGTGTTACATCTTCTGTGTGTCTGTGAGTGAAAGTCTATAAATGTATATGTTCAAGAGTATATACATATATATAAACATGAAATATTACAATGCTTGTGATCAGTTACTACTTTTTGTTTGTAATATTTTTAATATTTTAGTTTTAAACCAGCTATGCTTCAATATTTTTTTATTATCATTATTGCACATTTAAACTATGGACAGTAATAAATTGATAAAATTTAAATAAGATATCCCAGAATTCCACTTTCACAGAAAATTTAACTTTCAGAGCCCAAAAGAATTCGGTCTCTTTCATTGCTTTGTAATTTCACAGGACACATGTGTTTGGCAGTCATCCTGATATGAGCATTCCATACTTTACAACTTTTATAATATTTCATGTATAGATAAATTAAACATTTAAAGAGATGCCCATAAAATTATACCTGAAACCTGACAATTTAAAAAAAAAAAATTAAAACCCCTCATTTTATATATAGTGTGTGTGTAGTTTGGCAGCAGCCGTTCATTTAAGCATGTTTGATTAAATAGTAAAGACACATTTTGTCTGTATAATTTAATTAAGACCCTTTTGAGTTTCCTGATAAGTGTCTTGGTTTCAAGTTGGATAGTATTCGATTTCCATTGATAGCGTTCTGTTTTTTAAATTCATCTACAACTCAGTTTTATCCAGCTCTGCATTTGCATAGTTTTGTTATGTTATAAAAACTCCAAAACTTTCAAAACTCATAAAAAAACAACTCTTTACACATGCTTGCAACCCCTGATGATGGCCTATAAATTTTGGTAAATTCATTCTCTAATTCCAACCAGAAATCAAGACACTTATCAGGAAAATCGAAAGGATCTTAAATTATATATAGGTTGTGTGCTTAATATTGGTTATAAAGTAGGCATTTCTAAGTTAAGATAGCATTGATATAATCAATGTTGCTTGGTGTCTGTCAGTTTCTCACTAATGCAATCATTAGTCCCATAATCCACATAGACAAGGAACTGACATTCACCAAGCAACATTGACTCTGTCTTTGCTATCCTAACTTTATATATTGTTACATTCTTGTGCATTTAGTAAAATTGGTCATATTTTGATTATTTCATGGTTCTGAATATTTAAATGCTCCAAAATTAACAAATATCATGCTAAAATGTTTCATTTTTGTTATATAGAAACATATGAAAATCAGATCATTATAATACAGATGGAACTGTATTATTACAAACATTCCAATAAAGGCATAGAAATGTCACTGGAATAAAAATTCAGACAATCAAAATTAACTGAAGCCTGCAATATCCCATGGGAACTTGTCAATACAGAGATAAAAAAATAACTTTTTCCTGAAAAATAGTGAAAAAAAGAAGTCAAAGGAAAAAGTGAAAAAAAAATGTCATCCAAACAAAATGGATGTTTTAATATGATTAACGCAATGTGATTTTGTAAATGCTGTCTGACATATCACTTTGTTACTTTGTAATTGACTGGGTGAATCCATGAGAAATATAAATGGTCTTATTTGTATATGTCCATGTGTATATGCTAATGTAATTTTGTGCTTTAAAAGTAGGTCTCCTTTCAAATATATTTAATTTAAAACTCAATTCATATCCTTTTATTGTGCTTTTTTAAAGCAAAAAGAAAGCATAGAGAGCAGGTATCTGTAGTTGACGTCATAGTACATATAAATATACAGAACTGGTCATATATATTTGAACAAGCAGACAGTTTGCTTCCAAGTGCTCGATTTTGAGTTAAAAACAGGAACAGTATGTCAGACCTAAATTTTATTGCATAAATTATTTTTTGTGGCTTTTTAGAAGCTAAGATAGTTTCCTTTTCTTAAAAAGAAGTTTGAAAATTCATGGAAATGGCTGGCCTGAATAATTAACATATTGATAAACTTGGGATCCAAAATGTTGCACAATTTGCTGTAGAATATTCTGACAGCATCTCTGCAGAGGGTTAAGACTCCCTGAATGAGTGTCTTGGATATGATATGAAAGCATCTGATGTAAGGCTTTAGCGAATGTGGAGTACCCCTTCATTGCTATTACTCCTAAGTCCACTCTGATCTGGAGTGATAGTACTTGTTAGGATCCCATCTGTGAGTCAAATAGAACTTTTTATGCATTAAAATGTATGCAACAAATAACTGAATTTAAATTGAATAGTTAGCGTTACTCAGAAATACTGGGAATGATTTGACTGTGTGCAAAAAAAACTATTAGTGTAAGGTCACAATACTTGAAAGCATTTAACAGTGTGCAAACAAATGAGCTTTGAATTGTTTTGAATGTCATCATCAAACTATTCATTTACAAGTCATGCATATCTAATATGCATATCTATATACATATAATTTGGCATTAAATAACCTACAAGTGTTGATATGCCACTATGTGATCTAATACAAATAATTTACGTAGTTTTTTAGGATTCTATATTTTACACTAATTTTCAGAATACTGCCAGAGTGGATATGTCACTTGACTACTTAGTTTTAGTTTATACATTTGAGTTAGAAAAAGATTCACTTATCAAACCTCAGGAATTTTTTTACTAGAATTTCTTTCACCTTACTTTCAATTGCTTTTCATTGCAACTTGAGAGAATCAGACAATAGCCATTAGTAAACAAGCAGTAGTATTATTTGAAATTATATTTTAATCATCTATCTTTGCCTACCTGTCAGTCTATCTCTGTGTTTGTCTATCAATCTATCTTCATGATAAAAACAAATCATCAAAAAAATACTGAAATGATGATGACTTTTCAAAAAATGTTATCACTTGACATCTAGCTCTATCTTAACCAGTGGTATCTCCTGGTTATAGTTACAGTATGTGCTGTCTTTAACTTACTCCTATGGAATAAATATTAGTAAATAAAATAACTTATCTATGCATTCTTATAGTAAAATACTTTTCAATGTATTCCCACAGTAAATCCTTTTCCAACACATTCCTATTATAAAATCCCTTTCCAATGAATTCCTATTGTACAATCACATTACTATGAATTCTTATACTAATATCCCTTTCCAATGCATTCCTATTGTAACAAATGATTAGTTGTCTGAATTTCTAAGATGAAAATTAATTTTTATTTATTGCGGACTTTTTGTCTTCATCTTGGTAGTTTTTGTGTTTCTTCTTTCTCTACGTTTCGGCCAAATTTCACCTCTGGCCTTCAAGTGATTTACCGCGACCTCGGATAGGAATGCTGGGTCTTGTAACCATATCCCCAGTAATTACAGCCTTCCATAGTTGTTGTCTATCGCACCACATTTTTGACCAAGTAAACCTCTGGCCGGCTTGGGTAGGATTTGAAACCGCTATCTTCTGACAATGCTCACCTGGAACCGTTGAGACTCAATGCCTCTATCCGCTGTGCCATCATCTCAAAATGATTCTAATTAAAGACAAGTTCTAAGATGAAGTTTGATGATTTTTATCATTCAGAGTTTTCAGACTTTTTTCTTCATTTTTGCCATATTCACAATGTTTTGGCTGATATGTCATCCAGCCTTCTTCAGGTGTCTCTTGTCGAACTCAGGAGCCTACATGGAACTTTGAACTATGTCTTTTATTTAAATCCACAGGGGTCGCTTGCTCTGATTCTGTTAACCATAACCAGGTACAAGTGCTAAGTATTCCTGTGATGTTAATTGCCTACAGTCAGGATTGAACCTACAACCTCCTGATGAATCTCTTTAGAAGCTTAGGGAACCAATACCTATAACTGTTATGCTATGTGTCTTTTAGTAGTTATATTTAACAGAATCAGAGCAAGCGACCTCCATGGATTTAAATAAAGGGTGTGGTTCAAAGTTCTGTGTAGGCTCCCTAGTTCAACAAGAAAATACCAGAAGAAGGCTGGAGGACATTTCAGCCAAAATGTTGTCAATATATAAAGATGATAGTCCAAAAACCCTGAATGATGAAAATAACTGATTATTTGTAAACAATTATAGCTTCAACTAAATATTCTAAAAAAAACAACATTTGTTCACAGTTACGATTATATATTCCTATCTAATTATCTTCAGATAGACCTATTTGTCTTATTGGATCCAAATAGGTAACTACTACTTTTATCAGAATAGACCTAGTAGAAATTGCAATAAAGGAGAGACTCCATATTTCTCAGAGCTCAAAAATTGGAGCTTTCACTACTAGATGCAGTTTAATGTACTACCTATGACACCCACTTTAGGAGGGATCACTTACTCCTCTGCAGAGAATGCCATTAGCATATTCTAGGATTGCAAACCTAAAATGTATTTGGACAACATTATATAATAGATATGCTTTTCTAATATTTCAAAATACAGACTGTCCATTTGTCTCTGAGAATAAGAACAAAATTAAAGCATCAAGTCAATATATCTAAATTGTCCATTGGCCACACAAGACTTAAGTATTCCTTTATGCTCAAACAGGAGGAAGAATAACATCTGAGAGCAGTGTGCTAAATGTCTTACATTGTTAAATGCTTTCTTATAGAATACATAGCTTTCACCCTCATCAGGCAAGATGTTTTCAACAAAAATTATGAGAGATCTACTTTGAAAATTTCAGCATTGATGAAATTTTTTTCCTTCTGAAAGAAAGAAATTTATACCCAAAATTATAAAAGTAAACATGATCAATACCATCCAAAGTAATCTCTCTACATGATCCCAAAACCATACATTAGAAAACAATCCCAGAAGATGTTGATATATTGACCCCAAAATATAAACATACAATGTATACATCTCCCTAACCTCTTGCCATAAAATATCCCCAAACAGATTAACTCACTGTTAAAATTAATCTGCAAAATAAAAGTAAATTTGGTGGCCAAAGTTGAGGACGACACAAAAGCTCCCTTTTCAATAACTACTACACTGAGGTGTAAGGGAGGGTGTGATTCCTTTCAATGAGTGTCCTAGATTTGACACCAAACAATCTGATGGTGAGGTTCTAGTGATGATAGAGCTTTGGGGAATGTGGAGCACCACTTCATTGCCATTGCTCCCTGGTCCAGTCTGGCCTGGAAAGGTAGCACCTGATAGAGTGCTATCTATAGGTTAAATAGAACTGCATACTTATGTTAAACTGATTGGTTGAATTAGAACTGTTTGATTAAACAGAATAGCTTGAAATAGATTTTTTTTTTTTTTTTTTTTTTTTTTTGGACAATTAAACTGTACTTACATTTAAGCAGCGTGCTTATGGTAAACTGAATTGTTTGAAATAGAACTGTTTTTGACATTGAAACTGTACTTACACTAAATTGAATTGTTTAATATAGAACTGTTTTGACATTTAACTGTGTGTAAACAAAATCTGTACTTATACTAAACTGAAGTAGCCAAATTAGAACTGTTTTGACAATTAAACTGTATACTCGTGCTAAACTGAATTGTTTGAAATAGAGCAGACTATTTGCATAAAAATGGATTTGACATTAAATAACCTACAAAGGTTGATATGCCATAAAACCCAACCAACAAGCAGAGTTTGAAACTGAACCCTAGGAGGAGAGGTATGGCTATTATTCTACATAAACCAATATCTGTTGACAGCTGTATATGATACAGTATCTGATTTCCTGAATAGGAACATCAATGTTTTAATCAAATATGCCAGTACTTTGTAAAGCAACTAGTTAAAAAAATATGGGTAAGAATGTGTAACGCGAAAAATTTACTTTTTCCCCAGAACGGGGTTTTATTTTCGCATGTGTGAAGACGGGGCAGGTTGGCACTTGATCCCTTGTAGAGGAAGTCCTCGTTCAGAGTTTTTTCTCAGGCATATAAGAACTGGCAGATTATGTGGGGGATCAATTTATGGCTAGACTGACCGCCGCTGGCAAGAGGTTCCAAATTCCACACTATACACACACCCACCAAGGCCACTAGTCTTGCTCCCCTAGAGCAATGGAAGATATGGATCTCTAGGTTCAGACGTAATAATATTAGTTAAAGTAGTCGGCAATTCCGGTTTCCCGTGGGATATTTTAGAGGAATTAATAGGACAATTTTAAGCGAGCATATCATAAGACGAATAGAAGCTGGAAAAGAAACATAAAATAACAAATTCGTAGCAGACACTGAAAATAACAACTTCAAGCACGTGGGAACATTAAAATATATCAATCTTTATTACTACACATTTTCAACATGTCAAATATATCATACATGAATAGTGCATGAACACAAATGTCTTTCTTCTTTTCTTTTCTTTCGTTTTCCGTCTTTCTTCAAATTGAGAGAGAAAGAGAGGGTATATAAAATTGGGTATAAGGAGAAACAGTCCCAAAGTTACTTATCTTATTTAGATGGATTCCTGTGGAGAATCTTTCTTCTTTCACGGGCTGACAGACTTTATGCTATTTTTAGTACTGGCTTGAAGAAATGGCTCCTTCGTGTCCAGGATATTCTTTTCGTCGTCTTTTACCCGGAGTACTTGGCTTTGGTTCCGTCCGCCATGAACCCTGTCCAACAACTGATTTTCTTATTGTCTATTTCCGCTGATGGGAAGGAGTCCCCACTTCCGTTTTGGGGTCCCAGCCAATCATTTGGCTTCTCTCTTCTTCCCTCCCATGTCAAGCGACCCGAGTGAGGTCACCAAGTACAAACATCTGGTCTCCACTGTGACCCACATTCTTTCTTAACGGTCATTCTTTGCCGGCTTGCTACTGTTAATTCGAACACGAGGATAGTAGTAATCATATTTCTATCTTCTCAGTGGGACACCACGTGACAACTGGCATATTTCATTTGCTTTCTTTCCTATAGCATCATGGCCAATCGCAATAGATATGAAGTAGCACAAGTATCTACACACATCTCATAAAAGGCATTTACCACAACTGAATAGGAGTACCATCATTATTTCCATCCAACAATTTTAGGACCTCCAAGTATGTAATTACCCAAATGCTCACTCATTGGCAGAATGCAGCACAGGGTCAATTTTTAAGAAAAGTAATGCTGGTTTGAATTCAGAATTTTTCTTTTTCTAGAATGGGTACTTTACTAAGGCTGAAGAACCTCATCTGCCTTACTGTTTACCCATTGCTGGAAAGAAAACTAATAGATTTAAACCTTTCTCAAGGGCATTAGCATGAAGTGAAACATGGACAACTTATTACTGGATTTTAACTCAGATCACCAATTCCATTTCCTCTGACAATAACTATAACACTCAGTATACCTCCTAAGATCTTTGAATATTTGAATGTGGTAAGTTGGTAAATAAGTTTCACTATGATCATTTTTTTTAACTTATTGTATACTGAAAATACTGATTAGACTATATTCCTAATTTAAATCGGTCATATAAAGATAAAAGATGTCTGAAAAAAAGGTTCTTCTGCACCTGAAGAGAATAGTAATCCTAGAATCAAAAGCACCAATCCTGAGCAGAAATCAACACCTGTGTGGACATAGTTGCAAGCAACCCATATGATACAAAATTAACATTTTCCAACCAATGGCAATAATGACGAAAAATCTGATCCCAGTGAGCAAAGGCTATAGAATACACATACATCTGTGCAGAGGGGTAGACTCTCCCAACGAATGTCCTAGGTATGACTCTTAAGAATCTGATAGTGAGGCCCAAGTCTTGGAGCTTTGGGAAATGTGGGGTAACCCCTTCTTTGCCATTGTTTCCAGGTCCACTCTGTGTCGTAGTACCTGATAAGGTCTGATCTATGGGTCAAATAGAAATATTTGATATTTAAACTGTGTGCAAACAAATGATTTATATTAAATTGAATTTGATAGAAATAGAATTGTTTTTACATTTAACTATTGAATTGTTACTGATACTGCCATACCCTGCTATATGACTCGAGCATTGAGAGCCTTTTATCATACTTTTGATTTCTTGCTCCAATGTGCCATGAATGGAATTGTGCTTTACACTAACAAATTCCAGTTCTATCAGGATGTGGTACAGTTTGGAGGCCACCAAATAACTCCTTTTGGAGTGACCCCTTCTGAGTCCATGATACAAGCCATACTCTATTTTCCAGTCCCAAAGATAATTATACACCCAGCTCATGGTTTGAGTTCATCAAGCAGGTAGTTTGGGCATACTCATTGGGTTCAGTCATGCTGCCCTTTCAGGACCTTGCCAAACCAGTTGTGTGCTAAGAAATGAGTGATGTTAAATAGAAATATGTGAAATTCTTTAACTAAATAAAAAAAATATTGCCACAACATAGCAACACTTGGAACCATTTAATTGTTTATAAAGGAATAGTTGAATAGAATAATTAGTCATACTCATAACCACTTTACCATGTGCAAACAAATGGCTGATATTGAATGGAATTATTAATGCTTGATAACATTAATCGATGCCATTGAGTTGTGTGGAAACAATAGCAATGCCAGTGGGCAAATAAATTGGTTCTAGCTCATTTAAAAATGAAATTACCAACAAACTATTCCTTTGCAAATCACATGTCATCATCATGTCGTGCCACCAGCACGGATATCCTTGACCATCTCTCGCCACTTCTCCCTCTCATTCATCGCCTCCGGCAGGTCTTCTGGATTACATCCTGTGTCCTCACATAGCTGCTGTATGTAAGTTCGGGCTGGTCGTCCTGCTTTTGCTTGGCCATATGTGGGGGTCCATAGGAGTACGTCACTTACGAGCTCATCCTTGCTTCTCCAGCAGTGTCCGGCGTGTCTGGCTCGTCTAACCTATATAGTTTTCGTGATGGGAGGCAAGTGGCCGTACAGTTGGCATCTCGTGGGGTGTTGTCGCCAGGACTTGTTCAATATTGTTCTCAACATTCTTGTGTAATTGCCGTCAAGTTTCTTCTCCAGCCGTTTGGTTAGCGTCCATGTAGTGCATCCATATAGCAGTATTGATACAACCACTGCCTGGAAGAAACTGCGCTTCATTTCATCGGTCAGGTCTGATTTCCATATGATTGAGAGCCTATCTATAGCCGTCCATGTTTTCGTCAGTCGTGTGTCGATGTCGTTTTCTGTTGATGAGACGCTACTTCCTAGGTAGGTGAATTTGTCCACTAGCCTCAGAGAGTGTGGTAATGTTGCCCGTTTGGTTGTAACATATACATTCAGTTTTGTGCGCATTGACATGGAGGCCAATGCCTGCTGCAGCTCATTCCAAACTATGCAGTAGTGTCTCTGCTTGATTAGGCGTATTCGCCAGTAACGCTAAGTCATCGGCGTAGTCGGCGTCTGTGATTGTTTTTGCGGGGTACCTTTTGCTTCTTTTCTTAGTCAGCTCGAAGCCATGTATATCCATTTAAATGTGCACAAATAAATGACTGATGTTAAATTGTTATTGTTACATAGCAATCCATGAAACAATTTAACTTTGTGCAAACAAGGGATTTATAGTTAATAGAATTATTCATTTTTGATTAAAAAAAGATACTTGAAACCATTTAATTGTGTGCAAAAAAGGCTCTTCTAAAAATGTTATCAAAATGTTCAAAAAATCATATTTTTAATATATGTATAAAGATGACTTGGCATTAGATAATGTACAATGGCTGATATAGCATTAAATCAAACCAAAAATCTAAAATTTTGATCAGGTTATACCTTTTGATTATTATGAAAACTGTTTATGAAACCTTTCACAATGAAGGATCAGTGGTAAGCAGTCGGTGACATGGTGCTGATACCTACAAGCCACTGAGCTCAGTCACTTAGAATGGGGAAGTACACCTCGTAAAAGAGTAACATAGTTTTAAAAAGTCTCCTGGATATGACACTCAAACATCTGATGGTAAAGCTTTAGTCCTAAAGGCACGGGGGAATGAGGAATACCTCTTCATCAAAATTACTCCGGTGTCCACTCTTACCCAAAGTGGTAGTACCTGTTAGAATCCTATCTATGTGTCAAATAGAACTGTTTAATCCTTTGCTTGACTTGAAACTGTTTATGTTTAATAGAATTACAAATGTTAAAGAGCAATACTTGAAACCATTTAACTGTGTCCAAATAAATGAGTTTCATTTAAAAATACTTTTACCAACAATCTATTTGTTTACAAATCATACATATGTAATAATAAAGCTCAACATCTGTGTCTGTGTGTGTGTCTGTACATCTATATGAAGAAACAAATATATTATGTAAAATTTTACATGAAATTTACTCTCTGGTTTAACTAGGGGACTTAAAGGAGGCAAACACTCCCAGTGAAAATTTAATTACCTCTGATTTTGATGAAAAAAAAAAACATAACTATATGGTACAAAGTAAAGTTAATTTCGCCATCTGACAATTATATTTACACTCTACCTCTAATGAGATCTATAACACAGCACAGAGCCCCTTTGAAAATGCAAATACGTCTAGTTTTTTTGGAAGATATATAAAAACAAAGTATGTATTATAATGTAAAAACTTACAGAATAGGGTAGATTTTTTATTTAGGAAAATGTAACTCTCCTTTTTTAACAACATAAAAAACATATTCTTTGAAAGAGATTGAAAAGTCAATTTAAAAGGTCAGTACAAATCAAACTTTCAGATTATCAAGACAGGCTTGGGGGTTTGTCAGTGTATTGATCCAATTTAAATGATATCTCTTGCCCACCTGATAGGGTTAGATCATATCTTTAATTTTTGTTTTGGTTAAAGTGAAAAGAAATACTCCCCCACAAGGCATGGGATGGGGTCCTTAATTAACCAAGCCCCTGTATTGTGGTTTGGTTGGAAAGCCATCAAAACCTGATACATGGAAGGAATACTTTTCCCACAGATGTGGACCAACACATTTGATTAGCTGACCAATCAAAAAGTAGTAAAAATATACAAAATGATCTGTGATTTAATAGCCAATCAGATGTTTGTTCCCAAGGGAATCCTCTATAAAACTATATTTTTAGGGTTGGATGAGAGAAGAAAGTTGATGTCCATACCAAAAACAAGAAAATAAGAAGTATTGTCCAAGAACTAAAGCTTCTCTCTCCAAAAAGTTTTATAAAAGAGAAAAACTATATTAGCCAAATACCTCAATTGTCTGTCACTCAAGAACGACAAAAGTGACAATTTCTCTACATAAATATATTGTATACATTATTGTTACACCCTTGGGGTTCAATAAATAATTGTTAATAGAGAATTTTTCTTGACTTTGAGTTACTAACACCCAGACAACTTGTTCCAACAAACCACCCGAACTGTCAGAAGTTCAGGATAGATTGTGACATTCCCCATCTGTGGATCTTTCAAACACAACTTTGGTTGATCAACTCCCTCTGTACCCATTTTCCAGATGTGAGGATCAATTGCCAAATCGCCCTTGAAACACTTTTTTTCCCGCAACAGAAGAAAACATTGGCTAAGTTAAGAGTTGACTTCTGAAAAATGTTGCCAAGATGGCATTCAATAAAGATAGGGTATTTCCACCCATGTCTGGCCATATTCACCTCAAAGAGGGGATAGTCCCTAAAGCCAGGCATAGCATAATTCCCGTGCCCTTCCACTTCAAGGAACCAGTGAGACAAGCCTTTGGAAGGACATAGAAATAGGTATCACAGCTCCAGTACCCATGGGCATGCCTGCTGATTGATGCAGTGCAATGGTCATAACTGCCAAAAAGAATAGTAATCCACAAAGAGCTGTAGATTTCCAACAACATAAACTCTCGGTGCAGTCAGAAGACCCACCACACTGGGTTGCCATTCCAGTTGGTATTGCAAGTCCCACCTGCTATACCCTGCTATATGACTCGAGCATTGAAAGAGCCTTTTATCATACTTTTGATTTCTTGCTCCAATGTGCAAGGAATGGAATTCTGCTTTACACTGACAAATTCCAGTTCTATCAGGATGTGGTACAGTTTGGAGGCCACCAAATAACTTCTTCTGGAGTGACCCCTTCTGAGTCCATGATACAAGCCATACTCTATTTTCCAGTCTCAAAGATAATTATACACCCAGCTCATGGTTTGAGTTCATCAAGCAGGTAGTTTGGGCATACTCATTGGGTCCAGTCATGCTGCCCTTTCAGGACCTTGCCAAACAGAACTCCAAATTCACTTGGAACCAAGTCTTGAGGATGCATTTAAAAACTCCAAGCTAGTTATAATTGACTTAGTCCAGAAAGGTGTTGCAATGTTTGATAAAGACTGAGTAACTTGCCTTCCTCCATATGGGAGCAAAAAAGGGATGGACTTCTTACTTCTGCAAAAGCATTGCCAATGCGCTATTGAAAAAGCCCTGGTCTGCTGTCCTGATTTTGTACAGATGCTGAGCACAGATATGCACCAATAAAGGGTGAGGCAGCAGCAATAGCATGGGCATTAGAGAAATGCTGTATGTTTGTCATGGTTCCCCAAACATTATAGTGGTCACAGACCATAAACCACTGAAGGGTTATTTGGTGATTGAGATCTGAACAAGATCCAAAATCCGTGGTTGTTTTGACTGAATGAAAAGACCCTGAGATATCGATTTACCATCCAGCACAGCCCCAGGAAGTGGTACTGTAGCACATTTTCCTGCCAGCCTAATGGCTATGGTACAGACCCTCCTCAATGTGTTTCCAGCAAAGCTATCTCAATCAGATATACAAGAGTCCAACAATATAAGGGATATAATAAAGTCAACAGGCTTAATGACAGCGTTTGCAGACAGCAATAATATAGCCATGATATCACCAGACATAATCCATGCAGCAGGTCGTGGCAATCCACAGTATGAGAAACTAATAAGTGTGATACAGCAAGGCTTCTCAAGGATGTGTAATCTTACTGCACCCGAGGTCTGTGAGTAATTGGAGGTGAGGCACTGCCTCAGCCTTGACCATGGCCTGGTGTTGTTGAGTCGAAAGATTGTCATCCTTAAGACGCAATGGAGAAAAGTTCTGCACACCAAGGACTAATCGGCATAAAAGCATGTGCCAACGAATTGGTGTACATGCCTGGGATGGATGCTTCAATCTGCAGTATAAGGATAAATTGCATGGTATACTAAAACATCGCCTCTCATCAACCATGGGAACCTATCAGCTTGACATAATCTCCTGATTGGCTATTCCTGTAGATTGTCATGGGACTCTTCCATATTGGGGATCATACATACCTTGCCTGTGCAGATAGGCTAGCTGGCTGGCTCATCTTATACAACCTAGAACCAGGTCATGCCACTACATCCTAATTGATGCCCATATGTTGGCAACTGTTCCAGACATATGGTCTCGCAGAGGAACTCAGTACCGATGAAAGCCCACCTTTCACCTCCAGCATATTCCAAGAATTCCTTAGGACATGGTGTGTTAAGCACAGACTATCCTCTATTACATATCCCCAATCCAATGGCCAGGCAGAGTTTGTAGTGAAAATTGCTAAGAGGATACTGAATGGGAACACAGGCCCCAGGGTTCTTTAGACTATGACAATGTTGCCTGGGCCATCTTGCAGTACCGAAACACCCCAATCCAAAGTATGAGCCTATCACCGGAGCAACTCCCTCTCTACCGCAGACTCTGGGATTCCATGCCTGCACAGCCAATCCTCTACAAGCCACACCCCGAATGGGTAGTGGTGGCACAATGCTGCAAGAAAATCCTCCACCATCACAGTGCAAAAATAGTAGAAATGTACAACAAATATTCTCACAGCCTTACCCCGTTACAAGCTGGTGACACAAGCTATCCAAAGCCCACTCAATCACAGCAAAAATCATCTCGGCCCTACCAGATCAACAATACTGAATCAGAGTTGATGAATCAGGATGATCACACTTAGGAACTGCTGTTTCCTCAGAAAATGTGAACTCAAGTCTGCACCAACCCTAATACCAAATGCAACACCAGGACCAGTAACTCCCTCAAACAATGCGCTATTGCACCCCTCTCTCCCAACATCTTCCGGTAATGGGACACACACAGCAATTGAACCCCCCAAACAAACCACATAGACATCACTATGCCTTTGATCGTTGAAAATTCCTCGAGCTCTGTCCAGGTTATTACCCCATAACAGGCCAGGCCTCAAAGAAGGGTTCAGCCCTCATACAACCTGGCCTACTCATGGAGGTAGTAGAGGGGAGATGTAAAAGTCACTGCTCTGACATGCTGAATAAATAACAAGAATAACAACACTTACTGGCTCAGCCATCTCAGCAAGTGTCCAGCTGGCAAACAAAAAATAGAACAGGCAGTAACTCAACACTGAGCCCATAACACCCATAACATGACTGAAACAAGCCGTTGTATGTATGTATGTGTGTGTGTGTGTATATATATATATATATATATATATCCACTCACTGAGCCTGCAACCAATCACTGTCCAGAGAAAGGACTTAGCCACTTGCAAGTAATGGAATGTCCCAATGTCAATATATTCTCAATTCAACTCGTAACTCATCATTATGCATATGAGTACCAATTCAAAGCTACTGAGCCTTATGATAGAATTCCAACATGATCAAAGGTTTCATGCCGTCTTATTATGACAATCATCAGGTAGAAAAAGAAAGATATTGGAGAAATCATTAAATACAGTTAGGCGAATGTTTATGCTGAGATTTGAATGATTCTTTTTTATGTGTGTGTATGATGATACATGCATCTCATGGCAGCGTTGAGGTTGTCTCCTGTGGCAGAGTGTAGCAAAGGTTCTCAGTAGTCAAGATTTGACCGAATAAATTCATTTTATGTATTTGTGTGTGTAGTGATCATTTTAACTAAGGAATGAATTATCATCATGGCATGATGAAGAAAATAAATTTTTGATTTGTAAGCATAATAGGTGAAGAAATATGGAATGTCTGAAAGTATATATTTTATGGGGTATTATGCAATATTAGTGTTTTAGATTGTTTTGTATTAAATTGCAATAATAAATTATATATATATATAATTTTCTGCAAATGATTTCAAATTTGGTATTTAGGTTTTTATTATTCCATATACTTGTTTCAGACTTAGTGTCTTTTTCAGAAGATTTTGAATGATTAAATTAATTGTCAATTGTTGTTTTATAGTAATTATTGTTTTGATAGTATGTGATCTTTTTTAATTCCTAGATTTGAGTCTCTAAATGTTCCTTTGGAGTTAATTGTTTGTGTAAGACCTCTGGTCTCTGCAGATGTTTTTACATATATAAGTATCTATTGTGTGTACACATGAAAACAAATTAGTATATTCACATGTGTGTGTGTATATATAGGTTTTGCTTAGTCTTGTTTAATTCCAGAATGTCTTATTGGAGTTAATTATCTGAAGATGTCTGGTAAAAGAAAATTTTTATCAAGATATGTAAATTAGTGCACAATTTTTGAAGTCTTTTTCTGAACCCAGTCAGCGACAAATATTTCTGTTATTTATGAGGAAGATAATGAGCTACATGAAATTCACTTTCCAGTTTGATTAATGGGCTTGAATGCTCCCTGAGAAAATTCAGATACCTCAGATTTCAATGAAAATATAACTTCTAGGCTCTGAATAAAGTTGATTTCCAAAATTTTATCATCTTACAATAATATTTAACCTCCCCAAAGAGGTTTCTAACATGGCATAGAGCCCCTTTGAAAATGAAAATACACCCAGTTTTCATGGAACATACATTAAAACAAAATATGTATTCTAATGTAAAATTTCATGTGAAAGACAGAACCATATAAAGTTTACTTTCCTGTGTGATTAGAAGGTTTAAAGGGGGTTAATGCCTCCAGAGAAAATTCAAATACCTCTAATTTTAATGAAATTAAAATCATATTGCTGATTTTTTTCAGGAAGTTCTGGAAGTGTGTATCAATATGATTATTGGCAACTGGGAAAAATGCTGAATCACATTTCATGTGTTAATAGGTATAATAAATCATGTTTCAGAGTTTTAATTATTTATTATTTTTTCTAATTGTTTTACTTTCACTGTTTTTAAAAATAAAATTTATAGCTTTATACAACCATGTCCTTGATATAAAATTTGCCAACATCATACTTGATTTGTTAATTATCATAAATAGTTATAATGAAGATGTTTCATTACTATGATAATATCTCTTTGTTAGTATTTGTTGTGATTCTTGAATAAACATTACAATATATGTCATTATACTTTTCCTCAAGTTTTTATTTACTAGCATATTACATGTAAAAGCTGCAATATATGTGATGGCTGTTTCAATTTATAAACCAAAATATTAAGATAAAGAATAAGTTTGTATGCAACCATGATTATATCTTGTTTAAAGGAAACACTGGTTTTAAACAAAACTGGCATTTCTTTCTTTTGAGTTACAAGAATATTAACAATATTTTTATTATGATAAACGAGTATTGAATTCAATCGTATATTAGACTATATAACAATTTTTTTGGCTGAAACCTGAAAATAAGAGCTTTTAGATTTTCTGCTCGAAAACGTTCCATAATATCGAAGCAATAACTTTCATAGATTAGAGTACAATTTTTGAAGGCTCTTTCTGAACGTTGTCAACAATGGATATTTCTGTTTGAATTTAATATATATGAATAAACAGGATTTGTTATTAATTAACCTACAAGGGTTAAAATGCCATAAAATACAATCAACTTATAATCCTATCATATTATAGAAATTGATTTATCAACAACAGTTCACTACCACACACAAACACACTGGCAGGCACACACATTCACTCATGGACTTGCAATATGGTAGACTTAACAAAATTAGCACTGGGTAAGGAACATATTACTAGAAAAATACACCACATGCACACATACAAGACTTTTTTATTTTTCGGTTCAAACATATTTAATAGTCTAAATTGTTATTCAAATGAAGGATGTTACCTTTTATTCATAAAATATCATGTTATCATCTTCGTTAAAATAACCTTACACACCTTTTGAAGATAAACAAATAGATGTTGATTATATTTCATAGATTATTCAATGATATATAAGGCCCAGTTGGCTGGGGCTGTTGAAAACACCGACTGGTTCTCTGCAGAGGGGTAAGACTCCTCCAATGAGTTTCCCATAGCCCAGTCAGCTGGGGCTGTAGAATACACCTACTGGTTCACTGCAGAGAGGTAAGTCTCCCCCAATGAGTTTCCTGGAAGTTCCAGTAATGCTTGAACTTTGGGGAATGTTGAGCATTCGTTTATTGCCAGGTCTCCTCTGGCCCAGAGTGGTAGTGCCTGATAGGGTCCTATCTATGGGTCAAATAAACCTAAACTGTTTACTTATGCTGAACGGAATTGTTTGAAATGGAACTGTTTTAACATTCAACTGTCTGGAAACAAAAACTATACTTATACAAAACTTAATTGTTTGAATTAGAACTGTTTTACTAAACTGAATAACTTGCAATAGAAATGTTTGACAATTAAACTATGTACTTATGCTAAACTGAATTGTTTGAAATAGAACTGTTTATTTGTATAAAATGGATCTAGCATTAAATAACCTAAGTTTGATATGCCATAAAACCCAAACAAACATATTTCATAAATTATTCACTGATTAACATACCCTTGTAGATAGACAATTTGATGTTGATTATTTATTAACAAAATAATGTTTCAAGTTCTTTATCTTTGTATACCCTGTGCTTAAACTGAAAAATTTTGAATTTTGAACATGTTGTAATATCCCAAGACTTTGATATGTATTGCTTAACCGATAGGCAGATCAATATTCTGTTAATTTTCTATTTGACACCATGTATTATAGATAGATTAATGGGGAGTGTGGGACAGACAAGCAGACAGATTGACCGACTGATATATAGGTAGCTATCATGCTAGACCGGTTGATATTGAATACAAACTTAGTTACACAGTGATCAATGGAAAGGTCAATATCAAAGAAAAACTACAAGAGATGAAAAGAGATCAACACTGAACAGAGAGCATATCAGGCAAAGAGATATCATATAAATCATAAAACAACAGAAATAGAAGTAGACAGAATACATTGTTTTAAGGTAGGAAAACAGTTGAAAAGGTTAATAAATTTTTGCCAAAGAATTAACAAGTGTGATAGGAATGACTTGGTAAGAAATGTAGAAATAAATTTTAAAATTTTTTAAAAAGCACAAAATATACTCAAACTTTAATCTCAGACTTAGAAATCTATCCCATCTTTCCATTAAAAGAAATCTTTTATTAGAATCTAATGTTTTCTTCCAATGCCCAGAGTATTAGTCTAACAGAATATTGTAAAATAACACTCAGACTGAAATGTTGGCCTTAGGGTGAGGCTTAGGGTCCATAATAAAATACCAATCAGCCAAAAATTTACTGGTTTAAAAGGAATGAAAAAATTTTTACAATTTTAACCTGTAATTTATTCTAGCAAGCTTCAGCCCTCAACCTTTATCTTTTCATTAAATCTCAGGAAGAAAGAATAAATAAACTAATACTTATTGCTGTGGGTTTTCCATTATTTGAAGCACCTCTGAAACACTTTTGATATGGTGTGATTTTTTAATGTCCTCTACATTCTCAAATCTATTTTTCAGTTAAGGAAGAAAAAAATCTCTTGGCTAGGTCTGGTAAATATAAAGAGTTTGCATTTGCATAATCATGGATTTTACAAAGCTGCCAATTAAAAAGTATTAATTGACATTCTTACTTTATAATCAAAGTTGCTCACCTTTGCCTCTTCATTTGTATTTTAAAAGTGAATAATTTTAAAGCTTCAGTCTTAATACATTTTGATCACACCTCAGACAATAATATACATTTTCCTCTCTCTCTCTCTTATATATCTGTTTGAGTGTCCTGATATGACTCTGAAGAATATGATGGTGATACTCCAGTTCTGGAGCGCAAGGGAATGTGGAATTCCTTTTCATTGCCATTGCCTCCAGGTCTACTCTTTCCCAGAGTGGTAGTACCTGACTGGGTCTTATCTATGGATCAAATAGAAATATTTTATATTTAATGTTTCGATAACAATCAGTGAAACCATTTAACTGTAGAAACAATAGCAATATTAGTGTGCAAACAGATTAGTTGTAACTCATTTAAAAATGAAATTACCAACAAACTAATTACTTACAAATCATTTATGTATATCCATTTAAATGTGCAAACAAATGATAAATAGACTTATTTATGCTTGATAGAAATGCTTGAAACAATTAAACCAAGTGGGAAAAAAAATGAGCTCAGGCTTATTTAAAGATGTTTTCAACAAAATACTTGATAAATCATTTATCTAATGTAGATGAATAAACAGTATAAATGGAGGTGCCCGTGGTGTAATGGTTATCGTCGTAGGAAATGGACATGGTGACACGAGTTCAAATCCTGGACAAGATTGATTGCATTTCACATAGCACTCATACCCTTGGGAAAAGTATCAATCCAATTATTCTCCCTCCAGCTATGGGTAAATAGTAGGGCGGACTAGGTTCTTCAGCCTTGGTAAGGCAACTAGTCTCGGAGAAGGAAAACTCTGAACTCAGATCTGTTAAACTCCACTTAAAAATTGACCTTGTGTCATATCCTGCCTGAGCGGAGGGGTTGGTAAATATGATAAACAGTGTTTGGCATTAAATAACCTACATAAATCCAAACCAAACCAACATATATTTACTTAGAGTTTATCGAAGCAATGTAATTTGCATAAGGGTTTTTCATTAAAAAATGCTCTCACTTATTCATTTTAAAATTGACGTTTTTAGATATTTATATAAATGTCGTTTTGTACATAACTTTTGCTGGAATTCATCTGTAATGCTCGTTAGCAGTGAGCAAATACTCGTTTGTGTAAAAGAGCAACTTATATGAACATTGGGGCATTCCATTGCTCTCAAGTGGCAAAGTCCATTCTTTGGATGGTGATTGGTTGCTGGTCCAGTGACTGGGTATATTACAGAGTGTATACACTGGCTTGCTTAATGTTACAGGTTTGGTATTAGATTACTGCCCATTTTACTTTTTGTCAGCCAGCTGAATCTGTTGAACCTGTAAGTGTTGTTTTTTTCTGCACATTAGAATAGTGACATTTAGAATTGTCATTGTGATGCAAGTATAAAAAGAAATAATCAAAGCATCTTAAACCTGCCTTCTCTTTTGATCATCTCGCTAAAAGTTAGCCTTTAGACAAAATTCAGTGTTTACATTTATCATAACATTATTAGAAAAGAGGGGAAAATCAATTTTTGGACATTCACTATATATATTTTGCTATAGATTCATTTTTTATTTTTATATAAAAAAAATCAAATAATTTTACTGATGTAAAACTGAATTTCATTTTTGATGTGTAATTATTTAACATTTTTACCATAAAATCAAATTTATTGCTTCCCATTAAAAAAAAAAGTTGATTTAATGCTCTGAATATTAATATAACTTAGATCTGAAGGTCTGCTTTGAAGTCAAAAAATGAATAAAATCAAACAAAAATCTACCTAAAGAACAATAATTTTTTTTCTCATGGTCTACTGATTGGAGTTATATGCAGATAATGAAATTCAAGTGGAATTACAATGACAAAAAGAAAACAATGATGAGTTTACGGAAATCTTGAGGAAAAATTATGTTGGGGTAGAGAAATATGATACTGAAAGTGTAATTAAAAACAACTGTAATGAAAAATTTAGTGCACCTAATGACCTCTGAAATGACCATGGAATTCTTTTGAGCTTTTGTATTTACAACCTCTAGGCATAACTTTCAAAATAGAATTAAACAAATTCAAAAAATTAGACTGTTATAATAATTTTTATTTGCATTTTAAAATTGTTTGTCGGTGTCATCAGACAATTATATATATATATATATGTATATATATATATATATATATATATATATATATACACACACACACTGTGGGTCAAAAATGTCAAGACAATGCATATTAGTTCTGGTTATTTCGGCAGCTTGTAATAATTCTGGATGCTCTACATATTTCCAACTTTGGTCTTTCCCTAAATTCACTCCAAATTTTGTTGGGAAGTTTCATACCATTTTTAAAAAAATTTTTTTTTATTTTTTATTGTAAAAAAGAGATTACTGTAAATTAAATTTTGCATGTCAGAGGTACAGGTTTTCTAAAGCAAATGTCTGCTAACAATAAATTCACTGAGTCTTCTAAAAGAGTTGTATGATTTAATAAAAATAAATGTTAAGCTTCATGAAGAAAGATATTTTTAATTTTGATGTGGATCATTTTTTTGGAGAGCAATATTTATGCTTTTCTGGTATACATGCCACCAAATTTTCATCTTAAATGACTAGATCTGTATTGGCAAACTTCTAGCTTGAATGTTTGTTAAAGATATCAATACATTACTCTTGAAAACATATATCACATTAAATTTAAACAGAATGTACATGCAAATAATTTATGAATCCTGTTTATGTAGGGAATAATAGAAATAAAATATAACAATGCAATAAAACAGGATCCAGTTTAAAATAAGATTAATTCCCTTGCCAATAACACTCTTCACATAACTGGAAAAACAATTTTCCCTGCATTACTGTCTGAGCATAAAGGAAGAAAGTGTAAAGAGCTTATTCTCTTTCTATGCAGAATGGCCTTGAGACAAGGATAGAGACTTTTGTCCCCAGCATACTATGGATGAATGATGACTATTAAACAATAAATTCTAGTAATTTAGGTGTCTTAAAGTTTTTAAAAATGTGAAATTCTGATTTATTTGAAACTTGCTTCAAAGCCTAGACAACAAATATTTTATAAATGAACACAACACGACAAAATAATAACCAGTATTCAATGTGGTAAGCCAACTTTCACACATATACGCATGTTAAATAATTTCACACAGCAAACAACTAAGAAACTCTACTCAAATATGTAAATTTCTTAAACTTAAAAATCTCTTTGAATTTTTTTGTATAAAGGATTTTTCTTCAGATGCACCATTATTCAGTCTTTTTATATCTCAATTATATATTCTCTTTTCTATTTAGTTTTTTGTAGTAAAATGAGTTTTGCTTGTATTGTTCTTTCTAAAAAGTAAGCTAAATATGTCCAAATATTCCTCTACAAAATGGTATCCCCAAAATTAAACACAGACCCTACTTATATTCCAAACCTTCAACAAAATATACGATTATCATTATATCTCAACACTCACATTGACTCTAAATTTAATACCCAGTTAAGTTTGACCTATGCTTAACTTAGTTTTGAAGCATGAACTGTGAGATTAGCTTCACTTTCTAAAGGTAGGTTTTAGAATCTGTTTTTCTGTTTTTGAAAA